>JAFVLL020029098.1:7500-13277 GCA_021397915.2 Tor tambroides | reverse complement strand
TTTATAGTATATGTATAGTCAGATGGTTAACTGTTGTATAGCTCTATTGTTTTCCTTATACTTGCATTGTTGTATGTTTATTTATGTTTAACTGGCATGTAGCACCGTGGTCCTGCGAGACACGACATTTCGTTCCACTATATGTCCACACATGTAGCAGAATGACAATAAAGCTCGACTTGACTTGACTTGAGCTTACACTGCTTTCATGTAAAGCCAATTACTAGAGAATAATCTCCTTTAACCCTGACATTATACACACATACACACAAAGTATTTAATATATTAGATATAATGTATGTATATATATATATATATATATGTATATATAAATGTATATGTATACATATGTGTGTATATATATAATTTATTTTAATATATAAAAAGGTTTAAACATGAATTAAGCAAAAAAAATGCAGGCACTGCTTATTTGTTTTTATTTATGTATTTATTTATTTAAAGTTCAAAGCTATTTAGCTGTGGACAAAGCCATTTATTTGGAGGATGAGATATTTTAATTGGTTTATCGATAAGCTCTGACTGTTTCAGTGGCCTTGGTTAGTAAAGTATTCTTTCCATTCATTATCTCCACAGGGATTTAAAAAAAATCTTAAATAATGAGATCTAAGCCTTGACCTAACTGGCTGTGAGATGAATCACAACATTAATACAATGTTTGATTTTGAAGCAAAATTATATTGGGAAAAAGACAAAAGTGTACATTTATGATTTAATGAACCGGTATCCCATGATGCACTGTGAATGATGTAATCAAATGAAAAATGACAGAAAAATAATACTGTTGATATAGTCACTGATCATATCTTAAGTTGATAACCCTTTACAATAAGGTTGCATTTGTTAATATCAGTTAACAACTACTAACAATTAAAAATTTAGTTCTTATTTAATGTCAATTTCAACATTTACCAATACTTTAGTAAATCAATAGTTTTATCTGTTTATTATATTATGTTATAATATTATTTAATGGACCTGTGCTTATATGAACTAACAATGAACAGTTGTATTTTTATTAACTGGTGATAAAGATCAATAAATACTGTAACAAATGAACTGCTCATTGTTAGCTGATCTTAGTTAATGCATCAAAATGTTAACTAAAGGAAACATTGTAAAATGTTAAAATTACAGCAAGTTTACTGCAAAATATTCAAAATCATATAGTAGTTTGAGAGTGAATGAAGGCTGACTCACATAGTAACAGCAGTTGGTCTGATTGGTCAATCTCTCTTCAAGATTACTAGTAGTATAGTTATTCATCTAGAGTTTGACTTTTAAACAGGTTGAAATCACTGTAAAGCCCATAGTTGTGGCTTCTACAGAAACATACATCTTCACAACCTCAGAGCTCATGGTTGGTTCAAAAATCAATTTACAGTATCTGTGGAGAAAATAAATTGGGTTTTTACTTGCAGTACCTGTTGGGCTCTATATGACTTCTGATTTGAAGACCAAAGTGAGAAGTCACTACACTGGTCGCCTTTTAATAGTTCACAGAAATCATGTTGAGCAAAGAAACACAGCTAATCTCTACAACACAGCTGGGATATTGCATCAAAATTCATTTCAGCTCAATAAGGACTCAATAAAATACTATTGTGGTATACCATGGTACAATCTAGCACTTTATTGGTATTCACAGTTCCTTGAAGAGCCTCATGGAACATTTCCATTGCACAAAAGACTCTTTATAATGGATAAGTTTCCTTAAATGATTAAAAACAGTTCTTTTAAGAACTGTTAAGTGAAAGATTCTTTGAGGAACCCAAAATGAGTCTTCATCACTCTTAAAAATAAAGCTTCTTTACTGGGATTCATGGTTTAATGAAGAACCTGTATCATCCATTGGACATTTCCATTGCACAAAAAGGTTATTAATAGTGAAAAAAAGTTCTTCAGAATAAGAAAAAAAAAATGGTTCTTTTAAGAACTGCTCACTGAAGGCTCTCTGAAAAACCCGAAATGGGTTTCTATCACTCTTAAAAATAAAGCTTATTTACTGGATTTATGGTTCCATGAAGAACCATTAACATCCATCGAACATTCAAAGGTTCTTTATAGTGGAAAAAGCTACTTTAGACTAAGAAAAAATGGTTCTTTTAAGAACTGCTCACTGAAAGGTTCTTTGAAAAACCCAAAATGAGTCTCTATCACTCCTAAAAATAAAGCTTCTGTACTGGATTTATGGTTCCATGAAGAACAATTAACATCTATGGAACACTGAAAGGTTCTTTATAGTGGAAAAACGTTCTTCAAACTAAGGAAAAAAAATGTTGTTTTAAGAACTGCTCACTGAAAGGTTCTTTGGGGAAACAAAAATGATTCTTCTATTCAATCACTATGAAGACCCCCCATTTGGAACTATCATGCTTGAGAATGTAAACTTATGGAAGCAGTAATTAATGATTTGGTTTGGCATTTTGTTATCCAATGCATTGACATTCACACATTTCAAGCGCCCAAATACTATAATAGAATACTAATTCTATTCGTTCTTTAGGTGTAGTTTGTGTAAGCTGTGAGTGCGTGTGAGTGTAAGTGAGTTATGTGCCAGTGGCCCCCAGCGGCCGCTGCTCCACTCGCGCTCCCAGCCGCAGACAGACACACCCCAACAACAGCACCGTGAGCTCCGGGACTCGATCCGGACTGCGGTACCGGACCCGCCGCGTTTATCTCATCTCCCAAATCGGTCTTACTGTGATTTCATTGCGCTCCGCGTTACCGATAAACCCAACAATCCCCCTCTGTCCAACTGAAGGAACCGCTCAAAAGCGCGACTTGGGCTCTCGTGCAAACCTTTACATAACCTATGGCGTCCCATTTCCAAACACTGACATTTAAATGCGAAAGAAACGGTAACGGGAAAGTTTAATGACTAGAGGAATATCCAATGGTCTGGCAGAGATGAAGATCAATCAACATTTTCTGACTGGCAACAGCAGTAATGCCAAATCCCAGAAGTTATTTTCATCAAAATGTCGCTCTTCCGTTAATGGGTCTCAAATGTGACCAAGTCCTGCGATGCGCATTGACTAACCAAAGCAAATACACCAAAACACGAATTTGTCTTAAAGACTGCATAATTATGTAAAGGTATAGCATCACAATAGCTCATTATTTGACCTCTAACGTTTGATTTATTAAACACCTAACTGGCGTTTGAGTGTAAGCTAATCATAGTCTGCAAACTGAATGCAAATAACCAAAGCAATGTTTTGTTGGCGTCTTAAATCCTTAAAAATGAACGAAATAAGTGCGTTACCTCCGTCCTGGAGCATCCAAACGCCTCAAGTTCAGAGCAGCACAGAAATGTCCGGGATCTTCAGATAGATGATGTCTAAATCACCTCCTCTGGGTCCAGAGTCTCGAAACAATATGCTCACTTGGATAAATGTATTGTATAAAGCGATAAATGTATTAATACAGACCAGGAATTCGAATCCAAATATGCCGCGAAATCTTTAACGGCGATTCTTAACGGTTCTTCATTCCAAACGGCTGACTCGATTCAAGCGATCTTTTGAAATCCCAAAACAGACTTTACGTTTTAATCCAAGACGTGAATTTTAGCCTCCAAAACACAGTTAGAATGAAAAACGGTCGAAGAATCCAGAAATGTTGATGGTTTATTTCTTAAGGAGGTCCAGTCAGACTTTTCGCCTCACGTCGGATCGCCTCAGAGGAAACATGGCACTATCAAGTGAGGTGAAAACAGTAAGATATCGTCGTGTTTAGTGGATAAACACGAAAATGAGACCATTTGAGAAGAAACACGTATACAATCCTCTCAGAAGGCGTGAAAAAAAGACGCAAAGGACAACGCGTCTATTCAAGCCGGCGCGGAAATCTCCCTCAGAAATCTCCCATCCAGTTTGCTTGGCATACAGATAAATTTTCCAACCTTTCTCCAAACGAAGATCCGCGTTTTAACGCCAGTAGATCCAGTGGCCAACGCAGAAGGGATCCCACCCACGTTTATTTCATATGCGCATTTTTTACCAAACGGCATCCTGCGGGAAACGGACACAGAAACCGAATTAGAAATATTTGGCACCGCATTGGAGTCGCTGATGTATTGCTTTACTCCTTATGAAGGAGCATCTGAACTGCGTGTCCCTCCCTCGGTAACAGTCCGCTCACGGCGAGCTCGAGACAACACTGCCTTGTCTGTAGTGCGCGAGAGCGCGAGAGATGGATTTGCACACGTGCCAATAGCGGAATTTCACCAGCGACATAACCTACAACTTCACCTGCCTAAAATAGCCACATTTCTGCTTTGAAATTCATCAGGTATGATCACTACAACGTTATCAGCACAAATGCACCTTGTTCTTTCCAATTATTGTGCATTATCACTCACTCTTTACTTAAAAAAAAAGGGTGACGGGGCTAGTTGTCACACACGTTTTAAAACATTTTTATGGATATTAATATTTAAGTCTTGTCAATAGGAAAGCTACTGAACATTTCTACCTTTTTTGGCCAGGAGAAAACGTGTGACAACATGCCCCATATATTTGAACAGCTCTCCCTACCACTGGGGCAAGTTGTCACAATGGCAGCCTGCCATAATTGCTTTCCAGCAAACTTAGAAGTCAACTGTTACCCAAGCTGTAACAAATTCATTTTAGGTATTAATCTTTAGTCTTGCCAATAGGTAAGCTACTGAACATTTCTACCTTCATTGGCCAGGAGAAAACGTGAGACAACATACCCCATATGTGACCCTGGACCACAAAACCAGGGTAAATTTTCTGAAATTGAGATTTATACATCATCTGAAAACTGAATAAATAAGATAGGACAATATTTGGCTGAGATACAACTATTTGAAAACCTGTAATCTGAGGGTGCAAAAAAATAATAATACTGAGAAAATAGCCTTTAAAGTTGTCCAAATGAAGTTCTTAGCAATGCATATTACTAAACAAAAATTAAGTTTTGATATATTTACAGTAGGAAATTTACAAAATATCTTCATGGAACATGATCTTTACTTAATATCCTAATGATTTTTGGCATAAAAGAAAAATTTATAATTTTGACCCATACAATGTATTTTTGGCTATTGCTACAAATATACCCCAGCGACTTAAGACTGGCTTTGTGGTCCAGGGTCACATATATATTAACAGCTCTCCCTACCATTGGGGCAAGTTGTCACAATGGGAGCTTGCCATTAAATAGCCTTTTGTAATGGCTTTACAGCAAACTTAGACATCAATTGTCACCCAAGCACTAACAAAGTCATTTTAGGGATTAATCTTTAAGTCTTGTCAATAGGAAAGCTACTGGACATTTCTACCTTTATTGGCCAGGAGAAAACGTGTGACAACATGACCCATAATTATAACGGCTCTCTCTACCACTGGGGCAAGTTGTCACAATGGGAGTCTGCCATTAAATATCCTTTTGTAATGACTTTCCAGTAAACTTAGACATCAGCTGTCACCCAAGCTGTAGCTGTAACAAAGTCATTTTAGGTTGGCTTTGAGCATATGCTGAAGAAAGTATTACACCAACAATGAACAATAAATCAATATTTATAATCTTAATCAATATTTATAATCTTAAACTGGTGCTGTCAGATGAGATCCAGTTTAAAGCAATGTGTTTTTGGAAAAGTGGGTCACCTTTTGTCCAACTTTTTGTTTTTGAGGAAATTCATGTGGTCTCTGACTCTTTAGAGGGTTTTCTGCTCTCTAAACCTGAATCCCGAGCGAGTCGTGAGTGAATTTTTTAATGAAAGTATC
>JAFVLL020029098.1:0-2500 GCA_021397915.2 Tor tambroides | reverse complement strand
CCCGTGAATATGAATATTCTACTGTCAAAGGAGATTTAAAAGCTTAAAAGGTGAAGACTGCATTAAAGTGAGACAGGAGAAAAATAATGACACACTTCATCCTTAAATTTCACAGCTAACAGTCCAGATGCATTTACATGCACAAGAATCTGATCATACTCTGCTGCTGAATGTCAGTGGTTTTTACATGTTTCTTGATTAAAGTTTGAAAATGCAAAAGCTTAAATAAGATTTCACATGCATTGGTTCATTTCTCAAGCTATGACTGCATACAGACAACATGGACTATAGAGCACAAGTTGATAGTATTCCTTAAAATCCCTCAAATAGCAACCTTATTCAGTTCTTCTAGGTAGATTAATAGTGAGAGATTAGACAGATTTCTGGTCTGAACTGCTCAGTGTTGACTATTACTGCCATCACACTGTCCAGAGCAGCTGTTGAGTCCATGAACAGCTCATTAGTTGTGCAGAAATGGTTGATATGTAGTAAATTTACTGCAATACCTGTATGAGGAACCTTATTCACTAAAAAATGGTAACACTTTACAATAAGGTCGATCAATATATTGCAATGATCAATATATTTGTTACACCATTTATTAATCTTTGTTCATGTTAGTTAATAAAATTACAACTGCTCGTTTGTAGTTCATACTGTATTAAATAATAGTAACTGATACAACTTTTGATTTTAATAATGTATTAGTAAATGTTGAAATGAACATTAACTAAGAATAATAAATACTTTAGAAGTATTTTTCATTGTTAGTTCAGTAGTTAACTAATGTTAACAAATTGAACTTTTTTTAAAGTGTTACCCAGAAAATGAATCAAATTGTTCTTAATATTTATTAAGTATATTTCTTGAACTAATAATATCAATATTTTATTAGTATGTCTAATAATTTTCTTTAATAATATTATTGGATTTTAATCTATTTGATTTTATTGAAATAATCATATTTTAAAAATGTATTTATTGAAATTGCTTAGAATGAACATTAATTTGCTATCTGAAAAAAGTAATAATGATGATAATTATAATAAAAATAAATTAACTTGAATCAGTTCAAATATGGCTAAATTGGAACAAGCGATATTCAGGTGGTTAAAATGTTTGATACACAAATTGTATTTATTGATGATAAATATATTACATGATGATAAATATATGGTTATTGTTAATTTGGTTTATTAGTACTAATACATAAATTTCATTCTTGTTTATATGTATATGCAATTAATAGTATTAACCTTGGATTTCGGGCTATTTATTTATTTAGAGTGTATTATAACTGCTAAGATGTTGCTCTTTCATAGCTCAGGAAACTTAAACATAAACAGAAAACAAACTGAGATATCCATTACATATCAACACTCAGATGTTCCCAAATTTAGAAATAAAAACAGACACAAATAAGATGAAATCTCCTGTGAAACTCAGGAGACATGTCTTTTCCTAGGAGAAACACCTGAGAGTCTTTCCATTTCCAAACAATTGAGACATTCTCAATTTCATTTGTGATTTGTTTTTGTATGAATGATATAAATACTTCAGGTCTGTGTGTGTGTGTGTGTGTGTAAAGTTTCAGCAGCTCAGGACGCTGTGAGAGGATTACACTCATCTAGCAGGTTATCTAAAAATTGTGTTACCACAGTGAGAGACAGAGAGGAGAAATCACAATTCTTATCAGAGGGAATCATCACAGCGATACATTCACACTGCTGCCATGGCAACGGAGCATTCCAAAGAATTTTGATGAGCGATCAGGAGAGAGAGAGAGAGAGAGAGAGAGAGAGAGAGAGAGAGAGAGAGATGACAAGGAAGACAATTTGTTACCTGAAATGTATGAGCAAGCAAGCCTGATTACTCCACACATACACAGAGAGAGAGAGAGAGAGAGAGCAGTTGTTATCTGGACCACAGCACAGAAAAACATTGTTGCATCTGTTGCGTCACAGCGGACACTTCTGCCAGACGCGTGATTTCTGCTGGGATTATCAACGCAAACTCATTTGAAATTGTCTCTCCGTCTGTGAGAAACAGGGGGACAGAAAGTAAGGAGAAAGGGAATGTGTGTAGTTTGGGACTCAATCTGACAAATCCTCCCTGAGGTGACACCCTCACACTCGGAAAAATGATTCATATAAAAATCTAATGCTTTGTTTTGTTTTAGGACTTTAGGTTAGTCTGCAGCAGAGCTGTGCGTCATTCTGAACCAAACTGAGAATGCCTTTAACTTCCAATCAGTGGGGAAGATTTTTTTTTTAAGATTTATATGCCTTATGGATAAAATTTTATATATATATATAAAATATATATATATTCTTTCTTCCAGTCAACTTTGCATTTAATATGCTTTGATACAGCACTCTGTAAACAGTCACCTCTTTCAGTAATGACCCTCTGTGACTTACCCTCTTTGTGGAGGGCATCAATGTTCGTCTTCTGGATCATTGCCAAGTCAGCAGTCTTCTCCATTATTGTGGTTTCAAAG
>JAFVLL020029096.1:0-21422 GCA_021397915.2 Tor tambroides | reverse complement strand
GAACTCAAGAACAGATTAATGTGATTCAATCAAAACATTTGTGAACTATTGAGTCAGTGAGTTGAATTCAAGAACAGATTACTTTGATTCAGTCAACCAATGAGTGAACCATTGAGTCAGTGAGTTGAACTCAAGAACAGATTAATGTGATTCAATCCAAAAATTTGTGAACCATTGAGTCAGTGAGTTGAACTTAAGAACCGATTACTTCGGTTCAGTCAACCAATGAGTGAATCATTGATTCAATAAGTTGAACTCAGGAACTGATTACTTTGAGTCAGTGAACCAATGAGTGAATCATTGAAACAGCAAATTGAACGCAAGAACCAATTTGTGAACCAAAACTTCATGCCATTTTCTGAATCAAATGATTTATTTAAAAGATCCAAATCAGAAGAGTAATTCTTTCACAAATCAGACATTGCTACTTCTCTCACAAAGAGCCATCTCAAGGTTTTTCATGAATTATGACTTAAATCATCATATTACTTCAAAAGTCTTGAGATTTATTTAGTCCTCTTTAACAAAGGTAATCTGTCATAGTGATACTAAAAGTTGTATACATTGGTGGTGAAACAATTTGGTGATTAAGCGTGACCAGGATCTCTTTAAATATTCCTCTTTCACCTTGTGTTTCAGCTTGCAGGTTTGAAACAGCATTTTTGTACAAATGAATTTGTTTGTAATAAGCACAGTTACTCAGCAGAGGATCTAAATATTTTTTTCGCTCCTCTTGTGTGTGTTTGTGGAAGTGCTGCTCGCAGCTCTCTGTGTCTTTCTGGACGTTAAGAGAAGAGCGGGGTGTTCAGCATCGTGGCTTGTGATGAATGGATGTTCTGATTTGACGCAGACTCTGCAATCGCTTTCCTGCTGCGGTAGTGTTGAAAGCCGCTGTGTTCTGAAGGACATTCAGGTGAAAAAAAGAACATTTCCCAGCTGTTCTCTAGGCTCTTCAGCCCTTCATTTGTCTGCATGCTTGAAAAACACGGTGTGTGGCTGGTACGTGTTCATGCAGCGTATTTAAAAAGCATTTTAGAGCTATTTTCCATCTAACAGCCATCCAGCACAAAACAAGAGTCTCAAATCAAACTCAGCTCTGAATTACAGTTTTTAAAACACTTATATGCACCATTACAAACACACAAAAGAGTCGTGCATAGGCCACTTCAGATTTTTAGGCCTGTTAATCAATTAAATATATAACAGATATGCCAACTTTTAAAAAAAAAATTCACATTTATCAAATTAAATATTATATTCTATTATATATCATTTGTATTTTTTGTCTTTAAATTTGTTTATTAGTTAATATTTTTAGATTTTTATTTTGAAAATAATAATTATTATTTATATTGTACATATAATTCATTATATAAATTATATATATTTATATAATGATGATAATAATATTTTTTGTTAAATTGGCAGCTATAGACATTTCAATGCAACTTCCAAAAAACTGCATGCTTGACTGAATTAAAATGCAATATACATTCATGACATGCATAATTGTTACCTTTTTTAGATTTGTATTTTAATATTGTCATTATTTATATTTTATATTTATATATAACTAATTATTTATTGAATTCATTTTATTTAATTTTAAATTAACATTTATTTTTATTATTATTATTATTATTATTATTATATCTATAATTCTTTTAATGATTACAGAAATGTAATGAATTGAGTGACACTATGCTCTCATTGGGTGTTTCTTAGCGGAACGTCCTCCAGGAAAGTCCTGATCCACTGGTCTGGAGGTTGTTAAGAGTGTTAAGAATGATAAATGAAGTCTTTTGTACGTTCCAGGGTACTAGAATGGCTGAATTCACAGTCTTTGGTGTGTCAGTCTCTCTGAATGGCAGCTCTTATCTCGGGGGGTGATGGCTGGACTGAGCCGTTATTTGCCCGCTGTCAGCGCCGCTGGCCCTTTACGGCCCACAATCCTCTGTCTTCACTTCCAGGGCATTGATAAGGGTATTCAAACAGCGAGGATTGACTCCTGAGCTTCTGCTCAAACACAGATTCAAATCATATCATGATCATATGAGTTATGAGATTCCTGCTGGTCTGACCTCAACTACCATTTCATTTTCAACTAAGAGAGCTACATCAATAAAACGACAGTCATGGAGTGCATAACAGGTAATATGTATTTTTAATAAACACATTTAACTTTCATTTATCCAAACATGATAATGTGGATTTATTTTAGGTATGGTTTGTTGAGTTTTTCAGAAAGTCTGTATAAGCTTGGCTATCATTTCCATGGGGCTCGTGGTGCAAACTGGACTTTGATGAAGGAGCTTCTAGAGGCTTCCATTCTCCTCCCATTTTTCTCTCTCATTCTTGATTAGCCCGATGAGTCGTTTCATTCTAACTGCTCATTCATCTGAAGGAAAAAGGAGAAAGCCGCTTCACTGCACTTTCAGCACGTTCTGCTGGTGAGCAGAGTTAAAGTCCTTCCACAAGCATTTTTATTCTTTATATTCATGATAAAAACCTTCAGCAGCTCGTGCCATCTGCTGCTGAGCACAACTCGCAAGTCCTCAGAATCGCTGCATTTGTGATAAAATATTTGCTGGCCTTATTAATCATTCAGATGGGATGAATTTAAGGGTTTTTTAGTGTTCACAGGCGATCTGAAGCTCAGAAAAGCCATTTCTGGGTGTGTGTGTTTGAATGTGGGTTCAACTAATACTCCAAACAGCATATGTTTGTGAACTCTAGAGTTCAAAATGAATCTTAAGTTAAATGTCTGAGAATTCTAGTGTTCTAATTAGATAACTCAATTTACTGAGGTTTCAGAATGAATATAGAAACAACTGTCTTGTAAATTTTAGAGTTCTAAAAGAACCTATACTCAATCATTTGAGTTATCATTTGAGTACTGAGTTCATAACTAATCAAGAGCCAATTGTCTGATAACTTCGTAGTTCTTGAGTTCAGGACCGATTTAGGGTCAATCATGTCAGTATTTAAGAGTTTTGTCTAATAAATTGTTGAGGTTAGACTCAGTTGTAGAGTCAGTCATTTGAGAAATTGTACAGTTCAGAGTGAATCCAGACTAATGTTTGTGTATTTTAGGATTCAGAACAAAGGTAGAGTCAATCGTTTGAGAAATTTTAGAGTTCAGAGTGAATCTACTTGATCGTTTGAGTATAGTGTTCAGAACAGATGTAGAGTCAATCATTTGAGAAATTGTAGGGTTTGGAATGAATCCAGACTTGATCATTTGCGTATAGGGTTCGTACCAGATTTCAGAGTCAATCGTTTAATAAAATGAAGAGTTCAAAGTGAAAATTCTAAAGTCCAGAACAGATGTAGACTCAATTCTTTGAGAAATTGAAGTGTTTAGAATGAACCCAGGCTCAACCATGAGTATTCTAAGGTTCAGAACAGATGTAAAGTCAATAATTTGAGAATCTGTAGAGTTCGAAGTGAATACAGACTCATTGGTTTAAGTATAGGATTCATAACAGATTTCTGAATTATTTCAGAATGGATGAATTTCAGAATGGATGAAGAGTCAGTCATTTGAGAAATTGTATTGCTTAGAATGAATCCAGACTCAATTATATAAGTATTCTAAGGTTCAGAACAGATGTAGAGTCAGTCGTTTAATAAATTGTAGAATTCAAAGTGAATACAGACTCATTGGTTTAAGTATAGGACTCAGAACAGATGTAGAGTCAGTTGTTTGGAAACATGAAGTTTGAGCATTCTGAGATACAGAACAGATGTAGACTTAAGCATTTGATAAATTGAAGAGTTCAGAATGAATCCAGACTCAGTCGTTTGAAAATCTAAAGTTCAAACTGAATGGGTTCAGAACAGGGTTCAGAACAGATGAAGAGTCAGTCGTTTGAGAAATTGTATTGCTTACAATGAATCCAGACTCAATCATATGAGTATTCTAGGTTCAGAACAGATGTAGAGTCAATCATTTGAGAATCTGTAGAGTTCAAAGTGAATCTAGACTCAATCATTTAAGTATAAGATTCAAAACAGATGTAGAGTCACCCATTTGGAAAATTGAAGAGTTTGGAATGAATCATTTGAGAAATTGAAGAATTTAGAATGAATCCAGACTCAATCATACGAGTATTCTAAAGTTCATAACAGATGTAGAGTCAGTCGTTTGAGAATCTGTAGAGTTCAGATTGAGTCCAGACTCAACTGTTAAATTATAGGTTTCAGAACAGATGAAGAGTCAATCGTTTGAGAAATTGTATTATTTAGAATGAATACAGACTCAATCATAGTATTTTAAGGTTCAGAACAGATGTAGAGTCAGTCGTTTAATAAATTGTAGAGTTCATAGTGAATACAGACTCATTGGTTTAAGTATAGGACTCAGAACAGATGTAGAGTCAGTTGTTTGGAAACATGAAGTTTGATCATTCTGAGATACAGAACAGATGTATACTTAAGCATTTGATAAATTGAAGAGTTCAGAATGAATCCAGACCCAATTGTTTGAGTCTTCTAAGGTTCAGAACAGATGTAGAGTCAGTCGTTTGAGAATCTGTAGAGTTTAAAGTGAATCCAGACTCAGTCGTTAGAGTATAGGGTTCAGAACAGATGTAGAGTCAGTCATTTGAGAAATTGTAGCTTCCAAACTCTATTGTTGCATATTTTAGGGTTCAGGAGATATGTTAAGTCAGCCATTTTAAAACTAGAATTTTAGTTCACATTTCAGGTCATGCTCCTAAAAAAATGCAACTTTACTTTAGCATCTGAACCGTCTAGACCAGCAGCAGTAGCCTCGGCCTTGAATCATATTTTCGTCCCGGTCAGCTCAAATGTTCTGCTCATCTGCGGTCAGCAGTGAAAGTTGTATCATCTACACATCCAGATTTATGATGACTCAATACACACTCCAAACCACACACACTCTAAAGAAATTAAGACTGTATGACTGGACACTGAACTGGACTAGACAGCTTTGTCACGCAGGTCCAGTTAAACAAAACTTTCTCCATCAGCATGCTGTGAAGCATAAGCAGAACTACACACAGTGCACTGATATGCTGTTTGTTTCCCCTTTTGCCCCATGGCTTGAAGTAACAGATTTCTCACACCCTGATTGTACACTTTAAATCGAAGATCTTGTTATCCAGATGTCTGCTGTAGGGGGGTTTTATGCACAGTGGAAGAGTAGAGGAGATTTTGCCGTTTCAAAATCTGAGGTCATCAGATTACAAGCACTTTGTAAAGTTTTTGGGTATTCAGGCGCTTCCGTCTGTTCTGCCATCGTTGGCTTTAATGAATAAGTCATCAAGGCCAGTTGCCACTACAAAACATACTTTTTATGCTCTATACCACAAGAATTCTGAGTTATAAGTTGGAAATTAATGTTGTGGTTCTATAAGGCTGTCTGTCATCAGGTGTCGTGATATTCTACCTGAATATCCTGCTAAATTTAGTTCAGGGGTGTCATGAACCGAGACAGGTGTCTGGTTTGCTGATGCGTGTCTACAGGTTTGATAAAACATCTCAACGACTTACAATACAAGTTCAAGCAGAAGCCCAGCTGAGTATTTGATTGCTGCTGGTTGAAAAAGGCCATTTATATGCCAAAGAAAGCATTGATAGAGCATTTGATGGATAGAAAATCATAAGACTCGCTTGAAATGCTGTGTAAAGAGCCAGGTCAGGTTGAACTTAAGGAATTCGGTGAATTGGATTTCCGAAAGCACAATTGATTGTACCTGTCTGTCTGCAGTGCTCAGTTCTCAGCGGATGCCTACAAGTGTGTCGTAGCAAAAGTTTCAAATCTGGTCATGTACAGGATTGTAACTTTCACAAAAATTTTCATGACCACTGAAACTATACAGTGGTGTCCAAAATTATTAGAACTCTAGTATTTTCATCAGCTAAAAAATGGTTTGAAGTCAGTTATTTCTATCTTTTGCTGTAGTGTGTCAGTAGGAAATATCAGTTGACATTTTCAAACATTCATTTTGCTATTAATTGTAATAATCCAGTGAGATTTTTGTTTGCACAAAGAGTCTGACTACAGCCAGTGCTCCACACAGAGATCTGAGATGGATGGATGGATGGATAGATAGATAGTAATCTAAAAATTATTTATTATAAAAAATCTCATGATATTTACTCTATAGATTGGAAATGAGCCGGCAGAAGATTTGTTTCGAGGTAGCCTATATCAAATCTCTTTCTTTTTAGAATTTGGGAGAATCTAATATTGAAAGTATTAAAAATGACATTATGAAGCTGCTTTCACTCAAATCTTATTTCCGCCTCCTACATTGCAGTTTTCATTTAGAAAAATGTGCTTTATTACAGTTGCACACAGATACAATTGAGCTTTTGAAGGCCTCCGTATAACTGATATAAACAGCCACATAGAGTCCAATGTGACGCATCGCATTCTTTACACATTAAAAAACCCAGAACAAACTAAATTAAATCATCACTCATCACTGGTGGATGGAGTGCAAGTAATGGTTATTTCTCTGCCTGCTGTTGAGGATGTGTTTTGGGTGGGCTAGTGGGGGGGTTTCGATTCATGTCTCCATCACATTAGAACTCATTACCGCTGCTTTACCACTACAGCGTCAGGAAACATTGTGTCTATTGTGTGCAGCTGCAGAGCAGAACTCCATGTTCCATCTCCTGTGTTAGTTAACACGGTCGAATTCAGACTCTTGGTACATTAACATTACCAGAAATCACTTCCATTCAGGAATAAACCTGAAGTGTGATTACTGTAAAAATGGACAAATGTGGTTTTGTTGATGTGAGATTTTCTCTGAGTATTCAGATGTGTTTTTCGTCTGAACATTGGGAGAGAAAATGAATTAAATGTGACACTGTTGAAGAAGCTGCTTTAAAGCTGTAGTTTACAAAGCTGATCAAATTCAATTCAAACAGATACATTTACACGAAATAAAATGTATATAGTATATACAATATATTTTTTTGTTTTTGTTTGTTTTTTAGTGAATCATTTGTTTAAACCTGAACACATTGATTCACTAAAATAAGTCAAACTTTGAAATGTTACATATTGTACCTGAACAAACTGGTTCACTTGAATGAATCAGACATTCAAATGAAATAAAATTGAACTTCACACTGCTTCACTAAAATGAATCTCGCTTTCACAATCTACTCTGATGACTATGGAAGCTTTTTTCGATCGTGTGATGTAAAAAAAAACTCAGAATTGCAAGATATAAACAGAATTGTGAGGTATAAACTTGCAGTTGCAAATTAAGTCAGAACAGAATTGAAAACAGAATTGTGAGGGGAAAAGTCAGAATTTGGAGTTTATATCTCGCAATTCTCACTTTTTTCCTCTGAATTTTTAGTTTACATCTCACATTTCTGTTTATATCTCGCAATTCTGACTTTTTTTCAGAATTGCACAAAAATCTATCTATCTCTCTCTCTCTCTCTCTCTCTCTCTCTCTATCTATCTATCTATAACATGGAAACTGGCTTTCATAGATGACACATGGTCCACAAATAAAGCTCTTGTATGAAAGCTCCCTTCTTTAGTAAAGAAATGGTGAAAAACAGACTTTCTGAGTCATCTGTCTTCTCCTTAATAGATTCATCAGCAGCGTCACTGCAGTAGTGAGTTTGATCAAGTTTTATAGAAATATATTTCATGTAAAATGCTCTGACAGAGAGTCCTGACAGAATCTTTGGAAAGGTGTCACACACAATAAATGCCCTTTGAGAATGTAAAATGTGGAGCTTCAAACAGACGAGCATGAGAGCTTAGAGCACAGCACGGCTCCTGTCAGGGAGAAAGATTTCAGAGTTTTTAGGTAACAGTAGAGGATGTCATTTTTCCCCCTGAACACGGCCACGCTAAGGCAGGTGTTCAGAGGGAGTTGAAGTCAGCTGTGAATAGAAATGTTTCTGCCCGGAGTAGGAGGGCAAGAGGCCAGCGGGTTCTGGCTTCAGACACGCTGCTGTTGTTACTCACCCTTCCTTGACTCTTAACCCCACCCACCATCTCCTGCTCTAGCTCCAAGCCCCGCCCATTGCTCCACCCCAGTCATCTCATCCCTGCCTGCTTCTGTTTCCATCACCTTGCTTCTGCTTGTTTTAACCATTCAGTTGGTTTGCAATAAATCACACATTAAATAACATACTAGAAAGTAAAGTTTATATACAAACTTTGAAGTTGACTTTACAAAGCATAGTCTGAAATTTTAAAATCTTATTAAAAGTTTGAAGGTTTTAAGCTCGAAGTAGCTTTAAGCTTGAAGTATTTTTAAAAGCTTGAAGTTTAAACAATGGATGGATGGATAGACTGAGACTGATGGATGGATGGATGCAGTTTCTACTGTATTCTGAGTAGTTATAGGGTGTTTGTATGAATGGTTGCTAGTGTGTTTTATCACATTAATAACAATATTATAATATAATATGTTTAGTGATTAATTTTGATTCATATACATATATGTATATATTATGTGTATGTATATATTGATCAGTGTTATTTTAGTATTTTATGTACTATTATTTTAGAAATTTTGTGTGCTTTTGTTTTTTTTATTAGCTTTGCATTAAATGCAATTTTAAATGCAGTTTTAATCTATTTTGTAGTTTTGGTACCTTTAGTACTTCAGCAGTTAGAAGCCAAGATTTTTTTAATGGTTAGTTGCCAAGTTTAAGTTTTTCATCTACTATTATTTATTTATTTATTTATTTCAGCTTTATTTCAATTAATGAACATTTTTTTTGTAATAGTTTCAGTTTTAGTCAACAATAAACAATAAAAACACAGATTTACATGTAACAATCTTTTTTGAATGTCCTTAAACACATGACATTTTTAAGAAAGTTTAAAGAAAGCTTGACTTTTACCCTTTGTTTACATAAAAAAAAATCCATTTAACTTTATTTATTTATTTTTTTTGTTTTTTAGTACTTCAACAGTTAGAAGCCAATATTTTTTATAGTTGTGGCCATTTAAACTTTTCATTTGCAATTTTATTTTGTATTTCAGCTTTATTTTGATTAATGAAAATTCTTTTTTTTTTTTTTAAATAGTTTCAGTTTTAGTTTACAAAAATAACAGATTTTCATATAAAAATGTTTTTTTGAGTGCCCTTAAAGGCATGAAATTTTTAAGAAATTTTAAAAAAGCTTGACTTTTACCCTGTCTGTTGCTTTGAGGTCACAGTGCAGGATAGTCCCTACTGAGGGCTTGGGATTGTGCCATCCACCGTGACATCATTTCCTGTGGCTCCAGACTGGTTAGTCATATTTACAGCTCAGGTGATAGCTGAGCCATTGAGATGAATGAGAATCTAATAGTAAGCTTCCACCCACACAGCCTGACAGCCCAATCAACACTCCCCTGCTTGTCTGTAAGCCCCGCCTCCAGCCCCGCCCCATTCCATTCATGAGTGCCAGGCTCTGAAGGCCGCCTCGCCACACAGCTCACTGGTAAGATTAGACTCTATTGTATGGAGAGTGAGCCGGCAATAGGCCTGTCAGCTTTCTGGCGCCCAGGGAATAATTATGCTTGGACTGATAGATGGCCGTAACTGCGGAAGAAGAATGGAGTAATTCTCATATGTGCCCTACCGCAAAATGCCAGCGGCCATTAACTGGAATGATGGGGAATTAAATTCTCCGCAGTATTTTAACAGGATCTCATTTGCAGCGGAAAGCCGAAATATTGCGGCGTACCTCTCAATTGTGTCATTTGATTTCAGCGGCCTTTGAATGGCGCTCGGTGTGTGGTAATCACTCTCCTGTGCGTGACACAGGGGACAGCTGGGAGATCAGAAATGCTCATAAGGCTGTTGAGTAATTAAAAGAGATCCAGTCAAATAGATCAATGAGGATGTGGTGTGTTTACACTGGGTGTGTGTCTGTTTGAAGGGACAGTTCACCAGAAGAATGAATATTCTGTTATTATTTACTCACCCTCATGTCATTCTAAACCCTGTATGACTGACTTTCTTTTGCAGAAACCAAAAAAGAGAATTTTACATTTCAAAAATGATGTGAAAGAATCAGAAATGTAATCCAGTATGTTTCATGCATTTATATTTAAAGGAATCACCTAAAAATGAACATTTGCTGAAAATGTACTCACCCTCAGGTCATCCAAGATGTAGATGAGTTTGTTTCTTCATCAGATTTGGAGAAATGGAGCATTACATCACTTGCTCACCAATGGATGCTCTGCAGTGAATGGGTGCCGTCAGAATGAGAGTCAAACAGCTGATAAAAACATCACAGTAATCCACAAGTAATCCACATGACTCCAGTCCATTAATTAACCTCTTGTGAAGCGAAAAGCTGCGAGTTTGTAAGAAACAAATCCATCAAGATGTTTTAACTTTAAACTGTTGTTTCTGGCCAAAATACCAGTCCATAATCTATAATAACACTTCTTCCAGTGGAAAAGTCCATCTCCTGTTGTCCTTTCACATCAAAATCCACCCATATCCATTTAGATCTGTTTTAGTCTGTTTTGTCTTCTAAACGGTGCTTGATCCATGCATGTTTCTCTCCTGATTCAGATGAGATGACTTTTTCCCAAGACAAAGCAATATTATGGACAAAGGACTCGTATTTGGCTGAAAGCAATGGTTTAAAGTTGAAAACATCTTAATGATGGATTTATTTATTACAAACATGCAGCTTTTTGCTTCACAAGATGTTAATTGATGGACCGCAGAAGTGTGGATTACTTGTGGATTATTGTGATGTTTTTATCAGCTGTTTGGACTCTCATTCTGACGGCACCCATTCACTGCAGAGGATCCATTGGTGAGTCCAAATCTGTAAACAATGAAGAAACAAACTCAGTCTACATCTTGGATGGCCTAATGGTAAGTAGATTTTCAGCAATTTTTTATTTTTGGGTGAAATATTCCTTTAAGTCTTCTAAAGTCATACAGTTGCTTTGTGTGAGGTACAAACTATAATTTAGCCCAGGGGTAGGCAACATCGATCCTGGAGTGCCGCTGTCCTGCAGAGTTTAGCTCCAACCCTAATCAAACACACCTGAACAAGCTAATCAAGGTCTTTAGAATTACTAGGGCTACAGGCAGGTGAGGTTTTTTCAGGGTTGGAGCTAAACTCTGCAGGACATCGGCACTCCAGGACCAACATTGCCTACCCCTGATTTAGCTTGTTCACAGAAAATCTTGACATTTGCTCTATCGCATGACCTTTGGTCATCGTAACTCAAAGTTATTGGGCCACACATGCATTCTGACTAACAAGAACTCAAGAGCTTTAATTTCCAACTCCTAAAACATCTGATATCCTGATGCGTTTAATCGTCTCTGTGCCGACTGATCAGAGAGCATCTTCCGTCTGTAAGAATGTTTATGACTTATCTCAGCATTAGATTAAACTCCTTTCCCGTGAGGATTCGTGTCAAGTTGAGCAATAACTCAAAAGCTCATTAATTAGTCTTCCGTTTGATTGCTTTTCCAATATCCAGAGATCATGGTTTGGCTCTTAGCATGCCACTCGACTTTTCGACACAGCAAACAAGTAAATTTATGAGTCCGTAATTGCTTCTTTGATCTTATTGCGGGTCACAGGTTCATTTCTGTATCAGGATATGGAGAACAGGATCTTTTCGGGCCGGAACCTCTGCTGTAAATGGCTTTGTGCAAAATTGTTTCTTTAAAAAGAAAGTATTTTGTCAGACTCCAAGAGTTGATGGCAAAGCAAAAGCTTTTGTTTATTTGGACTCAAATCAGAGCTGTAATTTTCACACTCCTTTTTAAAGAGAATCAAAATTAGTTTTCACTGGAAAGAGAAAAAGACTTTTTGTAACATTTCATTTTTTTCTAGCATATATATATATTAGCTTTTAAAATATATTTACATGAATATGTATTTGATCAGTTTTAGTAACTTACATTTTCTAATATGTTTTGTCCATTTTTAAAAAATATATTTATCTAAATATATTTATGTTGTTTAAAATGTATATTTAAAATAAGCATTTTGCATTTACCATAAATGAACGTTCAGATTGGAAATATATTTTCTTGCACATTTTAGCATTTGAAGGTCTCGAAATATTTTCAATTTGCAAAATATATATTTTACTTTAAGCCACACTTTTTACAACATATATTTAGCATGTGTTTGAAATATATTTTGGCCAGAATTGAGGGGGGAAAAAAAACTTTATAATTTCACCTAATAATCTGGCTTTTGGAGTTTTAGAAAAGATCTCAAACTGTGCTCATATTAATTTTGTAGCTCAGCAAGTTAATAACTGAAAACTCATATTCTTAAAGAGCAAAATATGAGCCATAATGTTTCCTCCAAGCTGCGTTTATCCATCGTTTTCATCTTTCTGGCCTCCCATGTTGCCCCCTTGAACATGGTGCCACTGGGTATGTGCCCAAATGCCCATATGGTCAATCCAGTCTTGCTTTTGTTCTCTCAAACCCATTCAGGCTATATTCACAGATGATTTAGTTTGCTACCACAGTCTTCTGTTTGAAAGCAGCATGCATTTTCATTAACTTTACTGTTATAGAGTGTTTTGTGCAACAGCTCTTTATTTACTAAGAAAAAGCTATACTTCTCAGCATTACAATGAGATTTTCTTTCATTCACGTAGCTGAGAGTGAGATATCGATACCCTGTTGAACTTAGCATGAATTTCCCAGCACACATTAATGCTGGTTGACCTAGGAACTCTTGTTTGTGAAGCTAAATGGGTGTTTTAGCTTCATAAAAACCCTATTTAATCATTAAATTGTTATTTGGGAGAGCAGTAACCCTTGTGTAACTCTAGATAGATTGCTAATCCATTTTTGTCGTGTGAAGTTAGTGGAGAACATAATGATATCTCGACACTTTGTTATAAACAAGTCTTGGCATTATATAAATTCTGCACATTCAGGGCTATTAAAAATACCCACCGTGCAGGGAGCTGCAATACAGGAAGTGGCTTTGATGATGTGTGCTGGTGGGATTCAGGTGGAGATGAAGCCGCAGCGGGAAATTCGCTCAGTAAATGAAGGCTGGCGGAGATGGTCTCGCAGCGTGTGTGCGACTTCTGTATTACGCACCTCGCGACCAATCAGAGAGGGGAAAACTCTAATTGTGTGGCCGAGAGGAGACAAAGCGACCCTCCCAGCGGAGGCAATCAGTAACAGTGGACGCTCACAGCAGAGCCAATCGAATGGAAGGGTTATGAGTTATAATACCGCAGGTCTCATTTAAAATAGACTGAGTGCTGTTAAACCTTGAGAAACGGTCACATCTGTTGCAGCCATGTGAGGATTCATGTAATAGAGCTTAATTTAAAATATATACGTAGAGGATACGTTAATAAAGGCTTGACGCTGAAATATTTCTTGGGGGACTTTATTATGACTGCTTTCTCGACAGCAAAAAAGATTGTTTTGGGTCACCATGAGGTTGCTAAGTTGCTCTAAGGGGTTTTTAACACAGTTGCTAGGGTGGTCTGTGTGGTTGCTAAGGCATTGACATTCTGCGGTTCGAATATTTGCTTCAATGTAAGTCTATGGGATTGTCACGTTTGATCATCCGTCAGGTGCAAGTCATTAGTGGGTGTTTCTTCAACTTGGGACCTGATTTTTATTAAAAAGAAAAAAAACAGATTTCGTTTTGTGTTGTTTTACTCTCAGATATTAGATCTTGAATGTAATCATTTATATTTTGACAATAAAACTAGTACTGTCAAACGATTAATCGCGATTAATCGCATCATAAAAATAAAAATGTTTACATAATATATGTGTGTGTACTGTGTATATTTATTATGTCTATATAAATACACACACATACATGTATATATTTAATAAAAATATGTTATGTTTATATATTAAATATATTTATCTGTAATATAAATATAAATATATGCATGTAAATACATGTAAATATTTTCAAAATATATACTGAATGTGTGTGTGTATTTATATATACATAATAAATATACACAGTACACACACATATATTATGTAAACAAAGACTTTTATTTTGGATGCGATTAATTGCGATTAATCATTTGACAGCACAAAATAAAACCAATTAAAATATGAATTTCTATGTTTAGAATTTTGATACTTCTAAATAAAAAATCCTCACGAATGCCTCTCATTTCTCATTTTCACAACCAACAAATTTTAATCTTGAGATGAAATTTGAGATGTGATGTGTTAAGTAAAATCGAGGTAAACATCACAAAACTATAAGGTAAATATCACTTGAGAACAATGTTTATTGTGTTCCATTTCCAGTCAAGCTATAGTTTTGTCCAAAATATCATTTAATGCTGTGAAATAGGCAAAGACATCATCCATTTTGTTCCAAAACTGTTTAAAATGCATTTACACCACAAAATGCTTTAAAAAAAAATATGTAATTTGAGATTTGGTGGAAATAACACTGTGGTGAAATTACATTTTTAAGACTTTGTCTTAAAAGTCCACTGGAACAAAAGTGTCCATAGTTGAAGAAGACCACAAGTCCAATAATTTAGGAAATTATACCTTTAATTTGAGATATCATTCATTTCTGTAGCATTCAGGGTGAGATATGGTTCAAATTTCAGTAGTTGGCGTTTCTTCAAATCCTTAACCCTCAGTTTGAGTAATAGTACCAATAGTGATGTTTATTAGCAAACGTGGCTAATAAATGAAATATATATTCTAAGATAATTCAATCCAATGAAATGCACCCAAATGACGACATACTGTAGCATTAGTCCTGAAATATTCTCTTCTGCTTTGTTTTTCTCTGTTTGCAGTTTCATCTGTTCTGGGATTTTCCACAGAGGAGACATTAAGACAGGGGAATGTGGACGCAGGAGAGAACGTGTCTCCGTCTTCTGCACGATTCCCTGTGAACCAGCAGCCTCCATCCTAAAGAGCAGAGAAGCGTTTACTGCCCGTGAGTACAACTCAGCCTCTCCTACAGAGCGAGTGATTTGTGTTTCTGTGATGTTATGTAAGTGCTGGCACGGTATTTTTCCTCAGTATACTGCCGTCTCCTGCAGCTACGCTTTAAATCATATTAAAGCCAATGTGCCAGAAAAGAAATAGAGTTGATTTCAGAATAAAAGAGGTGCCGCGTTGACAGTCTTTGAGAGAGGTGAGTGATGTCAGCATATCTGACAGACAGCAGCTTCCGTAGGAGTTTACAGGGGATTTTCTGAAGCGTTCAGGGCCACCAGGAGACGTCCAAATGTGTCCGCACCCACAAACCCAGCCGGAGCAGAACAAACACGCCCACTGACACGTATCAGCTTCGGATGACACGCCCACGGGTCGTTCGCACACCGCCTGCCGAGCTGTAATCTGATTGGCTGGCTTTATGTAATTCACGGTTCACGGTTTTAGTGGTTTGTCCTGTTTACAAAGTACTGGGTGGCTGAAATGACCATTTCTGAGGAAAAGTCTGAGAAGATTGTGAGATTGTTTGCGCTTTTTCAGTTTTGAATTCTACAGACAGCTTCAGTTCAAATTTGTTGTGAATTTGTGTGTTCTGTTCAGTTCAGAGAGTCTATCATAAATTGTGGTATATATTTATCAACATTATATCGGCCAACCTGATATTGTCAGCCAATGAAAAACCTATTTTGGTTAACTGCTAATCGCTTTGCATGTTTCTTTTCTTGTCTAAAACTAAACATATGTTATACAATTTAAATTTCTCATCCATTAATGCTTTAAGTATGAAATGAAACAACCCAAAATGTAGCATAGATTCCAAAGCACATTTTAAACTGGATTTAACTACATTTAATGTGTGTACTATCCTACTAGCCAATTGCGCCAAATGCGTCTCCATGTAGTTTGATAGATTGTCAAGAATTAACTTGTATTGTGAGTTTGTGAGAGAATGAATTTCGCTTTAGGCTACATGTTACATGTACGTCTGCAAGATGTCTGTTAAAGACCACTCAATCTGGAAAGCGTCTGCTGTGTACAAACATCTGACAGACGTCTTTAAGAGGTCAGTTTTACATAGATTTTAAATTATAAACATCTTAAAGACATCTAATAAATGTTTATTTGACATGTATTGCAGATGAGCAAACACTTTAAAAAATACGTCTTGCAGATGTAAATGCAGACGTCAAATATACATCTCTGTGATGTACGTGTGCTATAAGGGCGATCTTGCTGTCTAAAACAACACAAGCATTATACAACATTTATCTGTACATTAATATTTTAAGTATGCAAAAAATGCTTCAAATTGTAGCGTTGATGCTACGACAGATTTTCAGTTTCTCCAGTGTACCTGCAGTCAAGGAGAAGAATGACCTTGTAATCACATTCAGATTTTGCGATTAACTGTGGAAAGTGTATATTTTGTAGTAAATTTGCGTACCTTCCAGAAGTTCAGAAAGCTATTATCACAAAGTGTACATTCAGATTTTGCGATTAACTGTGGAAAGTGTATATTTTGTAGTAAATTTGACACATGTAATGCTAATCGCTTTATATATTAATTCTCTTTTTGAGAAGACAAAGAGTACATTATATAAGACTACATTTTTTGTACATTAATGTTTTAAAGGGGTCATATGATGTGATTTCAAGTTTTCCTTTCTCTTTGGAGTGTTACAAGCTGTTCGTGCATAGATGAGATCCCTAAAGTTGCAAAGACTAAAGTCTCAAACCCAAAGAGATATTCTTGATAAAAGTTAAGACTTGTCCACGCCCCCCTAAAACAGTTCATTCAAACATGCCCCCACATGTCTGTGTCACGATGTGGAAATATTTGCGTAATGCCGCCTAAATGTTCACGCAAAGAAAGAAGGCGTGGTTTCAGTAACCGCAGTAGTTTTGATGCAGCCATGTCAGGGAGACGCTGTGTGTTTCAGCACAACCCAAATGTTCGAATTTGCGCAACGCATTTTATGGACAACAGTTTTGTGAACCTAGTAGAGTACAAGGCTGGCTATGCACGAAGGCTATTTCTAAAAAAAAAAAAAAAGAGTCAATTCCGACTTTGCTATGACAATCTGGCGCTTCTGAATCAGCTACTGTAAGTATGTTTTGTTATTAGTTCAAGTATTTGCTATTGACTGTTGCCTTGTAATTGCAGTTCATATTTTGCGATTACTTATGGAAAGTGTGTGCTCATATGACAGAAAACAACACAAGTGACTTTGGAACCATCAGAGTCCATCAAATAAAACTCAAACAGTCTTGCATAGCCAGACTGTTTGAGTTTTATTTGATGGATTCTGAGTCTTTTAGGTCCAACATGCTGTAATGGCTATTTCCATGTAATTGGTTGTAAAATAGTAGGGCTGTTTTTGCACCTCCGTAGCTGGTAGAAACCGTGAAGTAAAAAAGATCCGTCCAGAACAGCAGAATAAATGAACCTTGTATTATTTTGGTTTGTCATTTTGAATGATAGCGTATGAATTCCAACCCATAAGCCAGTATTTGAAAGCCATATCTGTGTGGAAACATTACAGCCCTGCCTCTCTCTCTCTCTCTTTTTTCCTCATCTTGCTTCTGTTCTCCATCATTTATCGTGACTGTGCGGAGAGGAAACCAGGCTGCAGTAAAGCTGACGGACGGCATTTCGCATGACTGAAGACAAACGACACGCTAGATTCTGCATGTATGAATCTCTTCCTCAAAAAAACAGGGGAAAAGATAGGAGCTCAATTTCTGTCTGAGAGTGAGATGAGATGGCTGGGCCGTTCTCTCTTTCTCTCTCTCTCTCTCTCTCTCCTCTTTTGAAAGATGGTTTTTGGTGCTCGGAGTCTTGTGGATGTTTTAAGGAGCTCCATTTTCTCTTGACTCTTTCTGTCAGATCACACACAATAAAAACATCCAGTTAAATTTACGCTAAACACTCTCAGCTGAGTTCAGGTTAAAGAAATACGACAAAAATAATAGAAAGCATCTTGAAGTAAAATAAAATCGTATATGTGACAGCTAATTTGCCATATTAACTAAACAGGAAAATACATTTTTCTCTTGAAAAAATAATTAGAATAATTTATTATATGTTTTAGTAATAATTTTATGGTGCAGTACTGTAAAAAAAATGTGTCGACTGAGGCGTAAAAAATATTAACTATGGATTTATATTTAAATATTAACCGATTTATGGAAGAAATTATACTGAGCAAAACATATGTGTGTTTCATAGTAAAATATTGGAATAAAATAAAACAGTGCATACTTTTTACAACATGAATACAGTGAAATTATTGGTTTCACTTTATTTTGATGATCCCTTCAGCACATTCCGCTGTCTGTAAGTAATGTTGCACCTACATATATACTAACACTCACTAGAGTATTAGTAGACTGGTAGGGTTAGGGTTAGAATAAGTTGACATGTACTTGCAAAGTTACTTATAGTCAGTAGAATATCTGTTGGGAGACCATCACAATAAAGAGTTAGCAGAAAATAAGCAGACTGTCTACTAATATTCTAATGAGAGTTAGTTGGCATGTAGGTGCAACGTTACTTATTGTCAACAGAATGTTCAAAAGGGACCATTAAAATAAAGTGTTACCAAATTATTAAAATTGTTGATGCAAAAAATTGTCCTTTTTAACCATCCATCCAACCAACCAAACATACAACCATCCATCCATTCAATCAACCAACCACCCATCCATCCAAACAACCATCTATTCACTCAACCAACCATCCATCCATCCATCCATCCATCATCCATTCATCCATTCAACCATCCAAACAACCACCCATCCATCCAACCAACCAACCATCCTTCCATTCAATCAACCAACCACCCATCCATCCAGTCAAACAACCATCTATTCACTCAACCAACCATCCATCCATCCATCATCCATTCATCCATTCATCCATCCAACCATCCAAACAACCACCCATCCATCCAACCAACCAAACAACCATGTTTGAGGTTTATGAAATTGACTTGAACACCTGTTAATCCCATTTTCTCAGAGTTATGTCCAGATTCAGATTTACCAATCTATAGACATTGTATGTACTGTAAAACATTCTGTGATTGGTTGTATTACATGTCAGTCAAGTGGGTGGTTCTTGGGGCAAATAAGCAGGCAAGATTTCATGTGAGACTAGGGCTAATGCTAATGTTACTGTCAGTAATGTGGGTATAGCCTTGTCAGGATCGACTGGCAATACTAATACACAGGCAGATGGTTTCTGTGCAGCGGCTCTTCAGTGATTTATTAAAATATCTGCTTTTTCAGAAAGCTGAACTTCGGTGCTCGCCTACAATCAGAGCAAAATGAGATCAGAACAGCGCTGATGAACAGCGTCATTTCAAGACCTAACACATACAGAGTTGCAAACACAAGGTGCTGATGCATGCTGGGAACCGCTGCAGATCTCTGCTGAAAGAGCTGATTGTAATTGTTAGAAAACTCAAGCAAAAGACACCCCGCTCGCCTGTGTTTATGCATGTAATTAATGTGTGTGTGACTGAAGAAAGAAGAAAAGAGTAAAGGTTGAGAAACTGAGCGGTACTTTGTGAATATTCATATGAACATTTGAATATTCATGTTCATGAATCCATGCATGCTTAATGAGATAAAGAAGTGTTTATGCTGCCTCACAGTAAATTTGACTGTAATCTGAGTGTCCTGTGTTGTTGAATAGCTGCCGCTGAGATATAAAACCATCAGAGGTGGAAAAATGGATTTCTGGAAGCATGTGTGCTGGAGAAAGATTTGGTGTAATCTGCGTTTAAGAGGGGGACTTGTCGTCAAGGTCAGTCTTTTCCCTCTGAGAGGCGGCAGTGTGAAGACATTTCTCGGGTGGTGAGGGGGCTGCTGGGAAGGAGATTTGTAGCCGGTGGTGAAGGGAACGGAAAGAGTTTGGAGATTATGCCACACATGCATGAATCTGGAGGGTGGTAATGTGAGCTGGAATGGGAGACCGGTGACCAGACCTCTCAGAGAATGCACCCCATGACCATGTTTGCTGAAGTAATGCGCAAAAACAAAATGAAAATGCTCTTTTGGAGCTTGGGAAACTTGGAGTTATAAATTATGTTTCATTGAAGTGTCAACTGTTTCTTCTCATTCCTTAGAAATATACATAACCTCGATAGCCACAAATTAAGAATTTGTTCCAGTCGTCGCCATGAACTAAAAATTTGTTCCTTCATTTCCGTAAACTGTGGCCACAAATTCAAAATGTGTTCCCTCATATCAGTTAAATAGTGGCCATGAATTTAGAGTTTGTTCAATCGTTTCAGTAAATTGTGGTCACTAATTTAGATTTGTTCCCTAGTTTTAATAAATTGTGGTCACAAATTAAGAATTCATATTTTCGATTTAGTAAATCGTGGCTGCAAGTTAAGAATTTGTTCTCATTTTAGTAAATAGTTGGTCACAAATAAGGAATTAATTTCCTTTGATTTAGTAAATCATGGCAACAAATTAAGAATTTGTTCCCTCGTTTTAGTAAATCGTGGCCACGAATTAAGGATTTGTTCGCTCGTTTTAGTAAATCGTGGCCACGAATTAAGGATTTGTTCGCTCTTTTTAGTAAAACGTGGCCACGAATTAAGAATTAGTTTCCTAATTTTAGTAAATCATGGCCACGAATTAAGAATTAGTTTCCTAATTTTAGTAAATCATGGCCACGAATTAGGAATTAGTTTCCTAATTTTAGTAAATCATGGCCACGAATTAAGAATTTGTTCCCTTGTTTTAGTTAAATCCACGAATTAAGAATTCAGTCATTTGTTTAAGTAAATTATGGCCACACTGTAATAATTTGTCCCCTTGTTTTAGTAAAGTTTCAGTAACTAAAACAAGGGAATAAATAATAAATTGTGGCCACAATTGAACTAAAACAAGGAAACAAATTAATATAGTGAAAAAATTCCTAATT
Source organism: Tor tambroides (assembly GCA_021397915.2). Taxonomy (NCBI): domain Eukaryota; kingdom Metazoa; phylum Chordata; class Actinopteri; order Cypriniformes; family Cyprinidae; genus Tor; species Tor tambroides. Next base: position 572 of record JAFVLL020029096.1, on the reverse strand, counting down.
CATTGGAACGAATTCTTAATTTGTGTCATGATAAATACATTTTTGCCAGCATTTACTGTGTAGGCATCCATAGAAATGAATGTGGATAGCACAAAATTTGGTCTTGAAGGTAACTGAAGAGAGATCTCTGAGTTTTGGCAAATCTGAGCTGCCTGAGACATTGTTGAGATCTCTTCTCAAACATAATAGGGCATTTTTCTGAGGAAAAAAAAATCTTAGGTGTAGCTTTGTTTGCTCTCCATTTAAACTCACTGATTTATAGGTGAAACAATTGAGATATTAATTACTAATGTAATTTTTCTTCCCTGATGTGCCACATTCAAACTCACTTGCTGATTTAATGTGCCAAAATATGCATAATTTTTGTTGATGTAAAATGCAAAACACTCTTGTTGGTTTTCATCATGAAGCACTTAAATGCTAAAATTCGTCCTGAATTGAATTAGGTTACAAATCACCGCTGTCAGTAATTCAACAATAATATGCTGACAAACAGTTTGTAGTTTGTAGGTTCTAGACTTCCAGAAATTATAATTATAAATCTGGGATGGATCCAAACCATCCTGCGACGG
>JAFVLL020029095.1:0-24164 GCA_021397915.2 Tor tambroides | reverse complement strand
AAATCAGAATTTTCATCAGCCTTTACACCAGTCTTCAGTGTCACATAATCCTTCAGAAATCGTTGCAATATGTTGATTTACTATCAATGCTGTTCATTTTAGCTTTCGGTTCATAAAAGAATCCTGAACAAAATGTCACAGGTTCCAAAAAATTAAGCAGCAAAACTGTTTCCAACACTGGTAATAAATATGTTAGAATGATTTCTGAAGGATCTCTGAAAACTGGAGTAACAACTGATGAAAATTCTGATTTGCATCACTGATTAAAATTTTAAAGTCTATTAATTATGTATTAGGCCTACATATGTATGTATTTAACCTCTGACATGGGGAAGAGTGAAAACTCCTCACATGACCGCTACTGAACATCTTAACGAAACAAATGCACATTGACAGATTTTCTTACGTCTGTTCTGAAAAATGTAAACAAATGTATATTTCTGTAAAGGCAAAGGCATTCATCGGAACAGGTTGCGCACCACTGCGCAGAGCTAACGCAGGTTTGCGGGTGTTCATTTCATACTTTGTGATAGCTTATTTAATGTATAAATTATACATTGTATTTAATGTATAAGGTACATGTTCATTAAACTGTTACTGTCATAGTGGTATCATGTACTGTAATCTATACCTGTGGAACCGTAGACAACACGCGGTGTTCATCTGATAAAGATCTTCATAGCAAGCAAACAATAGCCTTTGCAGATTTGCTTTCAGTTGACTGTAGATCCAAAGCCTCATCTTCAACGCTCTTGATGTTCTGTTACAACTCTGAGTGAGTACCGCTTCAGACGACTCAGTGGATGCGTCAGGGAACTGAACGAATCATTCAAACTGATTCTCGAATCAATTCACTGGTTTGCCAACTGGTTTGATCAAGCCTTTGAACAGAATTTACTCAAAAGAATGAATCATTTGCGAATAGGCATCACTCATTGCCCAGAGAAAAGTAGACGGTGCATTTGGAATAAACTGAAGCATTTTTAACTTGTATTGCATTAAGATAAAGTAACGAGAGGAGCATTGCCCACAGTAACTAAGTAAAAGTACCTTTTTTCACTAAAAGTATACTTGAGTAAGAGTAAAAGTACCCATCTTTAAATATACTCTAACAAATATTACACAGGTATATCTTTACCTGCTAAGGCACTGCTGCCTGACGCACCTCCTTCAGTGCCTACAAATTGGCAGGCTGCAGGGTCATCAGCCGGGTACCACTGCTCATTGACGTTTCGCCCCTTTAACCCCGGAACGCCTCCAGGTGGCGGGGCAGTGACAGGGACGACTCCCTATCACCCCCTGCAGCCTGCGTCTGTGCTAGGTGGTGCCCCAACATGTGTCCTTCCTCTTTATTCAGAGCCAAAAGCTACTCTTCTCAGCTTCTTCAGCCAGATCTTTGAGGGCCTTTCTAACGCGTGCTCCAGACACTCCCAGATCTCTCAAGAGGTGAACAGCTGATGCCCCCACAAAGCCGCGGCATCCCACCTCTACCGGGTAAATGGTAGTTTTCCATCCCGCCTCCCTGCACTCAGATGCGAGATCATCATATTTCAACCTCTTCCTTTCCCACGCAGCCTCAATCCCTGCCTCCCATGGAATAGTTAACTCAACGAGGAGTACCGTTTTGGAGCTGCTGGACCACATCACTATGTCTGGACGCAAGCTTGTGCTGGTGATCTCAGTGGGGAACTGGAGCTTCCTATCAAGATCGACTCTCATGCTGCACTCCTGGGTCAAGAGGGTCGGTCTCCATGGCACTCTCGGAGTGATGCTTGTGCCACCTCCCCCTTCTTGAACAAACTGGATGCAACAGTCTGCTGGTACAGAGAGCCCTTTTCTCACTTCCTGCCGCTGTCTCTACAGGATCTCTGCCAGCCTCCTAAGGACCTGGTCATGCCTCCATCTGTAGCGGGCCTTGGGAGAGTGCTGTCTTGCAGCCTGACAGGATGTGCTGGAGGCTTGGACACGGGGTATTGCAAAGGGAGCAGCATTCCTCCTTGCCAAGCCACAGACACAGGTTCCGTGGAAATGGGAGTGTATCGTACATTGCCCTAATCAAAAAGCTGAGCCTTGCCTATGGAATCTTCCAAAGGTCTGCCAAGCTGATGTTCCTAGCAACTGTACTCTCCCACGTCGTCCAGTTCCCCTGACATCCCTGGGCTACTGCCTTGATCTTTTGCCGCTCATTCTCCATGTTCCTCACCTCGGCTACGACCAGCTCCTTCCTCTCTTTTCTACTAGCCTTGGACCAGAACTTTGGGACTTGTCCATGCCCAAGGCCTGCCCTTCCTGCTTGGACTCTGCCGATGATCTCTCTTTGCTGCAACCTGCTTATTGCCTGGTTGACTTCGGCATGGGCTTTCCATTTACGGCCAGTGCGGATCTTGATGTTACCCTCCCTCACTGACTGATCGGTAGACTCCTTCATCTCCATCACAAGCCTAGATTTCTCTTGTTTGTCTGCCATGGTAATTGACTGTAGGGGCAGCTGGAACATGTTTCTTCCAAAGAGACCAGTTTCAGATAAACATCGTGGCAAGCCCAACCATTTTCTGATGAACGAATTAGCTTTTCCATCCAGCTTGTTTACCATCGAAATTGGGATCTCACACAATTTAAGCGGCCACAATATCCTCTGGTAAAGTATGGTGTGGTAACACCAGACCTTGAGTTTTCCTAGGAGCTGGCATTGGTCAATCTGTGACAGGCCATTGATCAGTTGCTTCATCACAGCCTTCCCTGCTTGCTTGTCAGAGAGCTCTGCTGTATAATGCCGCCCAAGGATTTTGATGGGCTGGTCTGCAAGAAGGGGGATTCTCTCACCGCCAACTGTGAAGATGGTGTAATCACATCTAACTCCCTTCCTGAGGGAGAGGCTTCGGGACCTGGCGGGTTTGATCTTCATCCTTGCCCAGGACATTAGTTCATCCATTCTCCTCAGCAGTCTTGTAGTACATGGGGCTGTTGGCAGAAGACTAGTGATGTCATCCATGAAGCCTCTCAGAGGGGGGAGTTTCTGGCCAGTTGACAATCTAACTCCTCCCACCACCTGTCTTGCCCCAATGAGGATTACCTCAAAGGCTGCCACGAAGAGGATGGGGGATATCGAGCATCCCATGGCAATGCCCACCTCCAACTGCTGCCAATCCGGTTGTGAACCCCTGGATGGAGAAGGTCACACACAGGTCCTTAAGGTAATTTGCCTACAGAAGGACAAACATCACTGCAACACTCCACTGATAGGGGCTTTATGGCGGTGTGTCCAGACTCAATCTTCTCCTCAGTGAAGACACACAAAAAACACTTGGAATTTGCAAAAAAGCACCTAAAGGACCCTCAGACTCTGAAAAACAAGATTCTCTGGTCTGATGAACCTCAATTCTAAGCATCATGTTTGAAGGAAACCAGCTCTGCTCATCACCTGCAGAGTACCATCCCAAAAGTAAAGTGTGGTGGTAGCAGCCTCATGCTGTGGGGCTGTTTTTCAGTGGCAGGGACTGAGGGACTCCTCAGAGTAGAAGAGAAGCTCAACACAGCAAAATATAGAGATAGCCTTAATGAAAACCCAGTCCAGAGCATTCAGAACCTCAGACTGGGCAGAAGGTTCACCTTCCAACAGGACAATGACCCTTAGCACACAGCAAGAGTGGCTTATTAACAACTCTGTGAATGTCCTTGAGTGGCCCAGCCACAGCCTGGGATTGAACCCAATCAAATATTTCTGGAGAAACCTGAAAATGTGCATCTGCCCCCATCCAACTTGACAGAGCCTGAGAGGTGAACAGGTGAGGTGAAGAATGGCAGATAATTGCCAAATGCTGATGAGCAAAGCTTGTTGCATCAAACAAAAAAGACTTGAGGCTATAAAGGTGCTTCAGCTAAGTACTGCGTTAAGGCTTTGAATACTTATGCAACATACTTATTTCAGATTTTTTATTTTTATAAATTAACAAAGTTGTGACAGTTCTGTTTTTGCTTTGCCATTATGGTGTATGGAGTGTAGATTGATGTGGGAAAAAAAAGTAATTTAATGCAGTTTAATATAAAGCTGCAACATAACAAAACGTGAAAAAAATGAAGGGGTTTGAATACTTCTGGAAGGCATTGTATGTATATAAATAAATAAATAAATAAATATATATATATATATATAAAATATATAATTATAAAAATGCATTTTACGGTGAACGCAGTAGCGTGACGTGCCATTCCCGCATCTGCGACCGTGTTCGCCCTCATCTCATGTAGCGGCTGAATAAAAATGATCATAACTGATGAACAACTAGGCTATATCAGGGAAAATACATCAGCAGTCCAGCGCAGAGAAAAGAAAAATAAAAAAGCCCAAGATGAAGCCTATGCATCACTTTCAGGTTACTTTTTTGACTGTTGACGTTAGTAACGTGTTTTAATGTCGGTAATAATTTCACCACCATCACCGCATCAGACTTAGTTTCCATGACTTAAAATGTATTATATAAAAACAATGATGCAATAGCCTAATGATTGGTAAATTAATAATAATCATATGGTTTCACTGAATAACACTGTTAAAATACATAATGTAATACAAAATAAACAATTTGCATGAGGCTATTACAAATACCCGCAAAGGGCACCAAAGACTGATAATTGCATACACTTACAGGACGATCAAATCCTTGTTTAATATTGACCAAACATTTAATTCAAATATCCACTTTTAATTTTTTTTATTTTAATTTTTTAATTTTTGGCCACCTTTTTGCGATATGCTATAGCCTCTTTAATTTCTTCAACAAAAACATTACAACCATTACCAAAATTAACCATGGTTTTATCATAGTAAAACTGCTTAATTTTATTTTGTGTGATTTCTGAATGCTTGAGACTATAAAATCAATCAGACAACTGTATTAATAAAGTCATAGCTAGAGCTATTGTAATTTATAAATAATACAATTTAATTACAATTTATTTACTTTTATATTTTATTAAAGTTCTATTTTGACCCCTTAGTGGGTGTTTTTTTTCTTCTTTTGTTTTTTGAGGGAGGGGCCACAACAATACTATTCTGCTTAGGGCACCCATTTGACCAGCAGTGGCTATTTGTAAAACACATTTTGAACTATTTTCATTAAATATCCCTAGCTGTTACAGGATTTTAAGACACTGCATTCATCTTGTCATTCAGGTATTATCTGGTAGACAAATAATGCAACATCTTTCATATGTATATCCTACTGCATATTGCTATCGCTGTACCAGAGTTGCGACTTAACTCTGTTGTTTTTATTTTTATGTTTTTTTTTTTTTGTTTTATATAATTTAACCTTCTTTGTTGGGTTAAATTCCTTATTTGCTTGTCAGTAATGAACCTTTTTAAATGCAACATTTAAAAAAAAAAATCTAACTTATAAAAAGTGTTTGATAATGTCTAAATGTACATTAAAAAGCAAAACCTAAAAAAAAAAAAAAAAGCAGTTATGACCGGCAATACTGTTTTGAGCAACTAGAGTAGAGCTAAATACATGTATTTATTAAACAGCCATAAGGGCATCTAGTGGTTAAACCATGGCATTACATATGAATATTATCTTTCTGGCCACCAAATGCCTCTAATTTGCCACGTTGCACTGGAATTTAAAAACATTTTCTCTATTTTAACCCTAAATATTACACTAATTGTAAAATAAATAATAAGCATATTAGAAAATGCTATATTTTAAATGGTCATTCATGGATCATAATTATTGCGCATATTATTTAGCACCAAAATCTCTTCAAATTAAATAACAGAACTGAGCTAAAATGTAGTACAGTTATTTTATTGGTTAAAAGTTACACTTAAGGTGTTTGGTCACATTTGACTGCCAAGGAGTATGAGAACATATTAATGCTGCCTCATTCCTCAGAATAAAATGCTATTGTAAAGCATAGTCAGCACAGTTATCAATGCACAATCAATGCACATTATGTGTTAATAATTACTAGAAATTGCTGCAAATATAGTGAAACTGCTGTCTGTCCCAATTAATCCCATTCAAACATATTCAGCGTGGAGTTATTTGGAACTATTGAGAGCTCCATGAACCATATGACCGTGTGGCGGCGAGATCAAAGCATCTCATAACTCTGTTTCTCAGCAGCTCTGGTAAAGCGATATTACTCTGCAATATGTAGTAGGATATATAGGTGCCTCTCAAAAAATTAGAATATTGTGAAAAAGTTCATTTTTTCTTGTAACTTATTTCAAAAAGTGAAACTTTCATATATTTCAGATTCATTACATGTAAAACATTTCAAAAGTTTTTTGTTTTAATTTTGCTGATTAGAGCGTACAGCTCGTGAAAGTCAAAAATCCAGTATCTCAAAATATTAGAATATTTACATTTGAGTTTCAATAAATGACCATCCCTACAGTATAAATTCCAGGTATTACTTGTTCTTTGAAACCACAATAATGAGGAAGACTGCTGACTTTGCAATGGTCCAGAAGACAATCACTGACACCCTCCACAAAGAGGATAAGTCACAGAAGGTCATTACTGAAAGGGGTGGCTGTTCACAGAGTGCTTTATCAAAGTGTATTAAATGCAAAGTTGACTGGAAGGAAGAAATTTGGTAGGAAAAGGTGCACAAAAGGTGCTTAAGAATACTGTCAAGCAAAGCCGATTCAAACACTTGGGAGAGCTTCACAAAGAGTGGACTGAAGCTGGAGTCAGTGCATCAAGAGTCACCACACTTAGTCGTCTTCAGGAAAAGGGCTACCAAGCCACTTCTAAAACAGAAACAACGTCAGAAGCATCTTACCTGGGCTAAGGAGAAAAATAACTGGACTGTTGCTCAGTGGTCCAAAGTCCTTCTTTTGAGATAAAATAAATTTTGCATTTTATTTGGAAATCAAAGTCTGGAGTCTGGAGGAAGACTGGAGAGGCACAGAATCCAAGCTGCTTGAAGTCTAGTGTGAGGTTTCCGAAGTCAGTGATGATTTGGGGTGCCATGACATCTGCTTGTGTTGGTCCATTGTGTTTTATCAAGTCCAAAGTCAATGCAGCCATCTACCGGGAGATTTTGGAGCACTTTATGCTTCCATCTGCTGAGAAGCTTTATGGAGATGCTGATTTCCTTTTTCAGCAGGACTTTAGCACCAGCCTACAGCGCCAAAACCACTTCCAAGTGGTTTGCTGACCATGATATTACTGTGCTTGATTGGCCAGTCAACATGCTTGACCTGAACCCCATATGGACTCTATGGGATATTTTCAAGAGAAAGATGAGAAACAGTCAATCCAACAATACAGACGAGCTGAAGGCTCAACAGTGCCTCACCAGTGCCACAGGCTGGTCGCTTCCATGTCACAACTCAATGATGCTGTCATTTGTGCTAAATGAGCCCAGACCAAGTACTGAGTGCATAAATTTACATACTTTTAAACATCACTTTACATAACTTTTGTTTTTTTACATAACAGAACTTTTCTGTTTTGCAAATGCTTTTTTTTTTTTATTGATCTTAGGAAATACTGTAAAATTTTGAGATACTGGATTTCTGACTTTCATGAGCTGTAAGCTCTAATCATCAAAATTAAAACAAAACAAAACTTTTGAAATGTTTTACTTTACATGCAATGAATCTGAAATATATGAAAGTTTCACTTTTTGAAATAAGTTACAAGAGAAAATGAACTTTTTCACGATATTCTAATTTTTTGAGATGCACCTGTACATATTAAAGATGTTGCATTATTTGTCTACCAGATAATACCTGCATGACAAGATGAATGCGGTGTCTTAAAATCATGCAAAAGTTAAGGATATTCAATGAAAATAGTTTCCAGCGTTTTACAAATAACTGATACATAAAATTGTTGGTTTCCGCACTGCAAGTCGCGATGGCTGGCGTTGTTCATTGGTCAGGCATCAACCAATAAAATGTCTTGTAAGTGCCGACTTGAAGTTGTACAGCGAAACTGAAGTAAAGTGCAAAAGTAAATATGTCGTACACATTTGTGTCTGTCATTTTCTTAATGTGAATGTCATTCTACACATTTGTAACTATTAATCTGCAACTTCGGCTTCAAAAGACAGGCGTTTTGATCATTGTCCGTGTGTGCAAATCAAAAGATTCAGCTTTTCACATCAGAACTGTGAGTGTAAATTTCAACTTAAAAATACTAATGTTAATATGACAAGTTCTCGCATTCAGATCAACAAGCTCTCGAGTTTTGCTATAGTTTTACCTTCATACGTGACACACTGAAAGTTCTAATAACACTGGTGTGATTGTGCGCTTCAGGGACCAGCCAAGACTGATCACACTGGTGTGATCGTAAGCGTCAAAGGGTTAAAGCACACAGGCTGTGAGAGAAAATGAGTGTGTGCTTATTTTTTTGTGGTCTGTTTTATGTCAGGATATATTAAACATTGATTATAATGGTCAGGGCACCATACCAGACAAGCATCACTTCCCCTCTTATAATTCACTTCCTCCTTAACTGGTCATAATAATGGACCTATTAACATTACATTCCATTGATTATACTGCATTGACTGATCACTTCACCCAGCATACTCACAAATGGCACTTCACCTTCTCTCTCATCCACTCTCTATTTTTCTGTTCCTGCATGTTGACATGCAATCAATCAGTCAGAAAATAAAAGAGCACAATACTGTATACAGTTAAAATAACGTACATCCCACAAACAAAGAGAAGTATTGATTCATTTCCTTGAGTAAATAATATAAACAATACAGAATTAATTCAGTGTGAAATACAACCAGGACACATATTTGACAGGTTTTGTAAGATTCACCCTGCTCTACTGGGTTGTTATAGGATTTACACTATGTCCATATATTTAGCTCCGTCCGCCTCTCTTCTGAAATGATGAGTCACAGCACTCATAATTCTGGTCTTCACAGCCCTTTTGGGAGCAGGGTCATGCAGAGAATGTGCAGGCAGTTCAACTCATTTATACTAATGATAAAGCTGCTGTTTGGCCATACGGTGTGGTCTACATAAGCAAAGAGAGAAAAATGAACCTTTTAATTATTTCAGATTAAATTATTAATTTAACGGGTAGCCTGAGGTCTGAAATATTAAATTATGAGGAGTATGGATGCCGCCACTAAAAAAGTCAGAAAATATACAACACAACTGAACACTTCTTGCTCATTAATCAAACACAATCAGGCTAGTCTAAGGTCTTTGCGGATGGAAGACAGACTGATGCATAGCATGTGAACTCACATCTGCACACACATCTACACAACATAAATTCCGGTCACAGCAGAAAAATACCAGGGGCTGTATATTGAAGCTAAGAGCAGCAAAATTTACAGCAGCTGTCCTTACAGGCTGTCTCGCAGATTCCTGCAAATATGTGACCCTGGACCACAAAACCAGTCTTAAGTTGCTGGGGTATATTTGTAGCAATAGCCAAAAATGCATTGTATGGATCAAAATTATCGATTTTTCTTTTATGCCAAAAATCATTAGGATATTAAGTAAAGATCATGTTCCATGACGATATTTTGTAAATTTCCTACTGTAAATATATTAAAACTTAATTTTTGATTAGTAATATGCATTGCTAAGAACTTCATTTGGACAGCTTTAAAGGTGATTTTCTCAATATTTTGATTTTTTTGCATCCTCAGATTCCAGATTTTCAAATAGTTGTATCTCGGCCAAATATTGTCCTATCCTAACAAACCATACATCAATGGAAAGCTTATTTATTCAGCTTTCAGATGATGTATAAATCTCAATTTCGAAAAATTGACCCTTATGACTGGTTTTGTGGTCCAGGGTCACATATACAGTGCACACACACTGATATCGACCCCAGGAGTTTGATCTATCTCCACCTAGTTCTGTTTTCATTAACAGAGGGAGCAAATAAGACTGGACACACAGCAGTAGTTCAGAGGGGTTGTATGACCTGTGTGCTATGCTGATACATGAACAGAAGAGCATGTCATGGTCATAAAATGTTACACACAACATCCCTGCCTAAACACACACACACACACACACACACACACACACACACACACACACACACACACATCTCTACCCCTTTTTTCCCCTGTCTCTCAGAATTTGTTAGTTTTTTGGACAATTGGACAATCCATATATACAATTGTATATATGGAAATGCAATGCTTTATGGACATTTACCATGGTATATTTTTTTTTTTCTTTTTTTTCTTTTTTAGTATATTCATTCTAATATCATATTTGTTGGGTAGCATACCATACATGCATCGTAATACCATATTGTTATTATTATTATTATTATTATTATTATTATTATTATTAAAGTATACCAGTTTTTGGTAACCATGCTAATACTGATTTATTTATTTGGACAGGTACCATGGTAACTTAAGTATAGTATACTTTTTGGTATGGTAATACCATGTTGTTGGATATGGCACCATGTTGGACATATACCATGATTAGGGCTGGGTATCGTTCAAAAATTTTCGATATCGATACCGATACCTTGAGTTCGATACCGGTTCCTGAACGATACTTTTTTCAATACCAATTTTATGAAATCAGTTTTAACAAGATTACATTATCTCAAAAAACTTTGGTTTTATTTTTTTCAGCTTGTTGACATGTATACAGACTCAAAGACTCATCTCCTGAGCCATGGCACAAAGGAGCAAAATATATCCAACACAATAAATCAGTGCAAATAATTTTAATAAAGCTCAAATAGTTTTCAGTTTACACTAGTGTTTGTTCGTTTTAAAACGCATAGCTCAGACAGAATCTTCATTTCTATTCATTTATTAAAGACTTCAAGAAATTGAAAATTTTATCCACTTTCATAAGTGGGTGTTTTATTTTCTTTCACCATACGTTTTATTGTTATTAAATTCTGTGTTGTAGTATGTCTAATTATTTGAATGCATAAAAACTAAGTTTATTCAAATTTATTCTTAAAATAGCCTTATGAAATGTTTTATTTTTCCTCAGAAATTCTGTGTTCTGTATCTGGTTTTCAAATGAAGGCATAAAACATTAATTTCATTCATCATTTAAATGATTGAAAATCAAACTTTATTTATTTAGGCAAACAAAATTTTACTATTAAAATTAAAATATGGAAGAAATGTTGTGTGATCATTACTTTAAAAAAATATATAAAGTTTTAATAATTTTAATAGTAGCCTAGTAGTAGCAGTATGTACACTCTTCTGAACAATATTAATATATTTCTGCCGCAGTATCGTCCAAGTTAAACCAACTTTTATTTTGACGGGTTGCCGTGAATACCTTTACAGTTCTGCGTGTGTATGATATGATGCTAGTTTAACTCAAATCAAATGGTAAAATGCTCATGGAGTGACTCTCAGAGCAGTTCTGGAGATGTTGTTCATGTGTTTATGTCTTCATTTAGACGGCAGACACTGAAATCACCGCGAGCGTCACGCGCGCTTCAGCACCGCGCGATATAGAGAGCAGACTGCTCCGTGCGCTTTCGAATTGCTCTCGCGGATGTCAAACACTGATCAATCAACGCCGCGTCGCTTCTAGTCGAACACACCTAGTGCTGCAGGCTTATTGCCTCACTGACGTTGATGAGATTAACCCCTTAGGTATCGAAATTTGGTACCGAACGACAAGGCGTTTTTCGATACTCGGTGGTATCGAGGCAATTCGGTCGGTGCCTAAAAAGTATCGAACTCGATACCCAGCCCTAACCATGATATATGGCAGCATTTTGGACAACATACATTTACGATGGTATATATTTTTTGGACCAGTTCAATGGTACTATCATGTTGTTGTATATGGGTCCATATTTTTTGGACATATACCATGGTAATACTGTTTTTTTTAACATTTACTATGGTGTATCATAGTGTTTTGGACATGTATGACTGTATTGCTATTATTTATGGATGTTATGTAGCATGTTAATAGTATGGTAGTCTTTGAAACACCTTGAAGTAGGAAATAGTCTATGTAAATATGAGAGCACAGCACACAGGAGCAGAAATGTGAATATGACTATCAATAATGCATTCATGATCTGACAAGCTCTCGCTTGCAGCTCTGTGTGTGTGGAAGTGTGTGTATGATAGAGTGGGATCCCAGTGATCTCAATAGGCTGTCCTTTGGAATGTTATAAATAATTAATTTATCAATTCATTAATCTAATTATAGACTAAATGTCAGGGTGTTTACCCTGTGTGTATATGTGTGCATGTGCACATGTCATTGGAAGTCTAGATTTTCAGCCATTAACTGCTATACAAGTAGAACATGCCAGTATAAAGGAACCTCAAATGGGTTTCTAGTCTTTCAAAACAGTCACATCAGAACGAGAACAGAACATCAGGATAAATAGCTGAAACACTTCTGACACTGCGTTCAAAAGACTCAGTGACATGTTGCTGATAGAAACTGCATGTTCTTGGTTTGTTGTTTTTGAAAAAAATGACAGCAGAACAAACATGAGACCACAGGCAGCTGTGATGTTTGAAGTCTTTTGGAATCTCAGTAAGGACACACAACTCCTCACCCACAAGACCTTAATAACAGAAGACAATTAGTCAATTAGTCTTTTAGAACTGATTTATGTAATAGCCATTTTCAAACAAACTGTTAACGTACATTTCCTTTAAAAAAGAATTCCATAAATAATATTTCTTCAGCCACATGAAACTAAACAATACGCCATTAATAGTACAAAACAGAACCTCATGAAATTGCCTTTTGAAATCACAGACCCATGTTGTTTTCTGGAGTGATTATCAACCAGGAGAATATTGCAATACGTAAGCAGATTTTGCTTATACCAAGAAATCTGAAATTACAACTATTATGAAAAATATTTGTATTAGTATTAGAACAAAAATATTAGGGCTGTTAATAAATATATATATATATATATATATATTTTTAATTTATTTATTTTAATCAAATAAATACAAATTTGACACTTAATTTAAAACAATCTTAATTGATTACTTTGAATTGAATAACAATTTACTTAATTGCTTTACTTGCACACATGCGCACACGAACACACACAAAAACACAACTGTGGTTTGGTGTCTACAAAAAGCTACTAGGTGCTGTGGAGGTACAGTAGACATGACAAGCACAAATGCTTTATCTTCTAAATGAATGGGCTGCTAATAGTAGCCAAATAAACATGCACAGATGTAAACTTATAAATAGCATATCATCTGAATACCTTTGGCTTACTATTGTCAACTATGCTTGTTGTTATGCAGTTATCTTACATATTATTCAGGATGTCTAGTGTGAATGTGAATTGGGATTCAGCGATTGATTAAACATTTGCTGGTAAGTGTTGCATGTAATTGCTCCTCTAAGACATTTCACAGCTATGAATATGAAATGAGGTATATAAAAGTTTTCCTGGGTTCCCCCAGAATGTCACAGTACTGGAACAGCAGCAATAGTAGTCCTACTAATGGGAAAGGGAAAGGGAAGTGGTGTGTGGCCAAGTATGGTGACCCATACTTGGAATTTGTCCTCTGCATTTAACCCATCCAAGTGCATGCACACAGTAGTGAACATACACCCGGAGCAGTGGGCACCCAATGCTGCGGCGCCCGGGGAGCAGTTTGGGGGTTCGGTGCCTTGCTCAAGGGTCTCACCTCAGTTGTGGTATTGAGGGTGGAGAGAGTGCTGGTTATTTACTCCCCCACCTACAATCCCTGCCGGACCTGAGACTCAAACCCACGACCTTCGGGTTACAAGTCCAACTCTCTATCAATTAGGCCACGACCGCAGAACATTATAAAGCAGTTGCAGCCAATGAAGACTTCCTGGAAAGACATTTGCAACACACTAGTCATGTTTTTAGTTTAATCTTGTATAGAATCTGCTTTTACTCTCTTGGGTCAACTGGACTGCTTTTGACAGGCATGACAAGCCAAGCACTGAATCCCAGGCTGAATCTCCTCTACGTAGCGCAATCATAAATCTTCCTTTTTGTTGTTGGCTAGCTGTCCTGCCCTCAGGATTTCACTGAGACTAACAGAGATTGTTAGAGGAGCTCCATGAAATGTGAATGGTAGTACAGTATATGAACGCAATATGTCCAGAAGAAAACTAAGCTCAAGATAGTCAAACAAAGATAAAAGCGTATCACAAGTGAGCCTTTGGACAATCACAGAGCTCTTTAAGTGGGATTTTCACTTTCTATTAGAGCATTTCTTGTGATTTTGTGTCTACTGCTAAATTTGTCATCCTCTAACCTGGTAATGCACTGAAGTTCACTAAAATATTCAGGAGCAAATTTTAATATTAATTTTCATGTTTGTTTTTAAGAGCCTGAGTGCTGCACCCACAGTGTGTAATAATTGAAGGCTACATGGCTAGAGCTGCATGAGAGGGAATTTTCCAGAGTTAACATTTCACCAAGCGGGATTATGGGAAATGTACACTTGCTCTTATAGCATATGGATATTAACTCTCTTTAATTAAGGTACAAGGTCTGTGTGCATGAATAAATACTTGAATATGAATATTATTATCAACATATAATGATTAAATATTTAAAGAATGTTAACAAGAAGACAGAGCATGCATATTTTACAATTTAAATCACACATAAATAAATAAAATAAATACATAAAACAATAAATCTAATGACAAATCTGATTTGTTTCAGACTGAAACTGCTGTTTTAGACTGTCTTTGGCCTTACATAATTCAGACCTAATGAATCTATTCCCAGCTAAAGTAATTTAACTTCTACTAGGTGAATAGAACTGATAAAACTTTCTAATCTAAATATTGTTACCCTGTTAACTGATGAGGTTTTTCAGGTTGGCCATATGGTGTGAAGAATCCAGTTAAAGTGTAAAATGGACATCTGAGGGCGAATCTGTGATGCAATTTGCATTTTAAACTTCATCATTTTGAATTGGTCTGTCCAAAAACTGGGACTAGGGAAATATGATAATGTTCCAGCTCTATCTATGTCTTGTAGGACCAAGAGAACACACAGTCTCTCCTTGGCCTGATTTTTTGTTTTTGCAACCATTTGCCTTTTGTCCTCTATCTATTAATTCAGTTTTCTGCGCGCTCTCTCTCTCTCTCTCTCTCTCTCTTGCCTTCTACCAAGTGAGCTGAATATTTTTTTTTCTAGCTAGTGCATATTTTTTTCATTTTTTCACTTTACTCGTCCCTCTCTTCCTTTAATAAAGTGGCCTCAACAGTAAGTCCTGTCTACTCTTTCCCCTTGAATGTGCTCAGTCTCTGCTTATCTCCCTATTGCTGCTTTGCTCAATAATCTAACAATAATAATAATCATAAACAGAGTAAATAAAAACAAAGATACAAAGGGAGAGTGTGATGCAGTAGATGTCGATAGGCCCAGAATGGGTCTCCTCAGTCTACTGCGGGACGTTAAGGTCCCGGAAAAAGGGGGAGGGCGATGATGGCAGATTGTTATTCAGTGTAAACTGGTGTTTTATTTACACATGCACCGATAATCCAACAGTCCAGCAGTGTAAATATTTACAAGTGATCAGTCCAAACCAGTATATACAAATATAAATGCAAAAGAAAACCAAAGTACCAAAATAACCCAAAAATAAACCAAACAAAGAAAAAAAAAAAAAAATATATATATATATATATATATATATATAGTTGTTCATATTCAGTATATATTCAGTTGTTCCTATATTTTTTCTTAAATTTAGAATAAATTACAAAAGTTTTAGTGAATCATGATTTGTTCATGAATATGTTCGTACGCAGGTTTCAAGCACAAATTTGTGATTACACATGCTTAGTGAATGAAACCTATTAAGTTGATCAAAAGTGACATTAAAGACTTTTACATTGTAAAAAAAAAAAAAAAAGTTTTTTGTTTTTGATTTCTGTTCCAAATAAATGCTGTAAGTATGACCTTTCCATTCATCAGAGAATCCTAAAAAAAAAAAAATTATCACAGTTTCCACAAAAGTATTAAGCAACGCAACTGTTTTCCTAGAGACGACCTTTACAGCCCTGAATGTCAGCCGATACCATGTCAACTAGATGAACCGTCAAGACAGATCCCCTGCATAGACCTCGTCAGCTAGACGGCCATTAGGTCAAGATGAGTCCTCTGCTCAATTTGACTTGTGCTGCAGACTGGAATTAAATCTGTTTAACACTGTAAAGCTGCTTTGACACAATCTGTATTGCATAAAGCGCTATATAAATAAAGGTAACCTGATTTGACTTGACTGTTTTTAACATTAACAATAACAAATGTGACCCGTGCTGGCAAAATGATTCGGAATGCACATGGGCTAATTTTGAGCAGGCAAAAAAAAGTGAAAAATGTTGATTTTGGTCGAATTTGAGGTTTTCACAAAAATGAGTTTATTAAGTCCTCGTCTAGACATCCAAATGCTCCAAATAGTAATTAAAAATCTAAAATTATCTTTATTTGTATGTTTTCTGAGAGGAGTACCTTTTTCTCTGATTGTCATCTTAAGCACGAGCATAAAGACACTTCCAGCAGTGTACAATGCTGATAAATATACACATATACACAGAATTATAGTATTTAAGTATTCACGCAAACATAATCTGTTATGCCTTAAGTGAACGTTTGGGGAACTGTTGGGAAAACACATCTGATGTGTAACATATTAGATCCGTGCAGTACGGTAGGTCTCAGTACATAGGCCGTCAGTCCCATTAATGTTAATCTAACAATACAAGAAAAGAAGGAATCACTGGCTGCTCTTGATTAAACTGCATTTGTAGTTTTAATAATTATTTATTTGTAATGCACACACTAAATGGATTTTTACATTTGATTATTTGTTTTTTCTTATTTAAATGCTTTAAAAGTGATAAAAGTAATACACTACACTTGTTTCTTTCTTATGCTTGTTCTTTTTTTGCATCTGTTCTTATTTATAACAACAGAAATACAATAAACATAGCTATATTGTGATTATTAATATAGCAATGATTCTTAAGAAAAGAACTCAAGGAAAAGATGCAGTGGTGATTTTTGTTTTGGAACCTCAGAAAACTTTGACTCGATTTTTCTCGAAATGGACTTTGCTGACTCTAACGACTTCAAAGAGGTGTAGGTCAGTCAATTTTTGTCAGATTACAACAACTCATCATTTTGAAGGTCTTTTAACGGAGAATGTAAAAAACAAAAACAAAAAAAACAACAAAACGAAACAAAAAAAAAAAAAAAAAAAAAAAAAAAACACATTTTTGAAACTTTGCTCATTGTGACTCATTTTGCCAGCACAGCTCACAAATATTTTTTTAACCAAATTAGCATCTGCTGATTTTTTTTTTTTTTTTTTTTTTACCAAATCAGCATATGTGAAACTAATATTTCACAATATTACTGTTACTTGTAAATTTTTTGATTAAATAAATGCAGTCATAGTGAGCATAAGAGACTTCTTTCAAAAACGTAAATAAATAAATAAATAAATAAAAACTATACAGACCTTTTGAACTTTTGAACTGTAGTGTACATGGCTATTGGAAAGGACGGAAAAATAACGCCTATTTTACACTATTTTACAATTGTTGTGTTACACATATTACATTTGTATAAGTAAAACTAATTTGCACACACATAGACCTTTAATGAGATATATTATAACAAAAGAATTTGAAGGATATTTACAGAAAGGTTTGACAAGGTGAGATAAGAACGTGAGATTATGAGAAAAGAACACACATAGAAAGAATTAAAGTAAAAAGGAAAAAAGTTGACAGAGTGGATGAAGTAGCCTGCAGCTAATTACAGTGAGCTGAAAATGAAATGGTGAGGAAAGATGTGAAAGGAAGAAAGAGAGAGAGAAACTGAGCTCTGGGAAAAAGACAGCAGTGCTGCTAAAGCACTTGTCATTTTTTGGAGTGTGTGAGGAGCAGATGAGCTCTCTGGAGGAGATGTGATGTTCTTGCACAGCAGGGTGCCACTCTGCAGCGTAACGCCAGCCTCACCCTGACCCACTCGTCTCTGCCTAATGCTTTCTTTCAGCTTCCTGCTCTTTGATTAAAAGTGTTAACACATACTAGGTTTGGGATTTCCAGTACTGTATTTTTTTCTCAGACAAACTGAATTTAATTCATTAATTGATTCATTTAATTTGGATATTATATTAGACAGCAACTTGTCTTTTGAAAATTATATTTCTCATGTTACAAAAACAGCATTCTTCCATCTTAGAAATGTTGCCAAGCTACGGAACATGTTATCTGTTTCTGATGCAGAAAAGCTAGTTCATGCATTCATGACCTCTAGACTGGACTATTGTAATGCACTGTTAGGTGGTTGTCCTGCATCTTCAATAAACAAGCTACATGTAGTCCAAAATGCAGCTGCTAGAGTCCTTACCAGCTCAAGAAAATATGATCATATTACCCCAATTTTACAATCTCTACACCGGCTACCAATTAAGTTCCACATCAGTTACAAAATACTACTACTTACTTATAAGGACCTTAATGGTTTAGCTCCTGCGTACCTAACTAGTCTTCTATCACGCTACAGTTCATCACGCTCCCTAAGATCACAAAACTCTGGACTCTTGGTAGTACCTAGAATAGCAAAGTCCACTAAAGGAGGTAAAGCTTTTTCACATTTGGCTCCCAAACTCTGGAATAGCCTTCCTGATAACATGCGGGGTTCAGACACACTCTCTCTTTAAATCTAGATTAAAGACACATCTCTTTAGCCAAGCATTCACATAATGTATCTCATAACCTTGTACGTCAGCTACATCTGACCAAATGCACGTTATCATTCTTTTGCTTGGGTTGAACACATTTTTTGGTTGGAACAGCAGCTACGCTAATTTTGTCTCTGTTTGCTTCTCTGTTTCTGACATGGGACTCGCATCCCGAGGCAACTAGGAATCACACAAGCTTCAATCCTGATCCGAATTTTTTACGAAGATCTGAGATGACCGAAAACCTGAGAAGAGATGACGCCTCAGGACCTCAGAGGACCTCAAATTATGCTAAACCTGGAACAACATACAAAACTACCAAATTTTGCTATAAGTTTAATCACGTTCAGACTGTCATAAGAAAATCAGATATGGGTCACATTTGGGCAAAAAATCGGATTTGGGCCACTTCAGCCTGCAGTGTGAACGTAGTCTTAATGGCCCCTTTTCACTACTGCAGCCCCTCTCTCTTTTCTTCTTCTCTTTTTTTCATGTTTCTGCCCCCAGACTCAGCAACTTGTCTCCCAAATTGGTTTAGCAGCATAGAAGTTATAAAGGTTGGCAATGGGCTGTTCAGTGGAAGTTTCTAGAGGAGCTGGACTGCAAAGTGGGACTTTATTTAAAGAACCACTGAGCATCTAAAACAAACAATGTGCACTGCAGCTCTGCCAGAATGTAGTTTCAATACACCAAAGTTACACAGTGAGCTCAGAAAATGTACTGCTGAGACAATGCACATTGGCCCTGTTTACACCTGGCAATAATATGCCCAATCACAAGAGTTCAGTCAGAACAGATCCTTGTCTGATGAGCTGAAATTGGTAAAATAATAACTACAGATGTCTTCACACCTGTGTTCCTCATTACATGCTTTTTATCTACTAAAAAGTGAGCTCTCTCAGAATATCATGTAATAATTAACAGTAAATACACACACACACACACACACACACACACACACACGTGTGTATATACAGTATATATATATATATATATATATATATATATATATATATATATATATCAAAAAATTTGAATATCGAGAAAAAGTTCATTTTTTCTTGTAACATTTCAAAAAGTGAAACTTTCCTATATTCTAGATTCATTACATGTAAAGTAAAACATTTCAAAAGTTTTTTTTGTTTGTTTTAATTTTGATGATTTGAGCTTACAGCTCATGAAAGTCAAAAATCCAGTATCTCAAAATATTAGAATATTTCCTAAGATCAATCAAAAAAAGGATTTCCAAAACAGAAAAGTTCAAGTTATGTAAATTTATGTTTAAAAGTAAGTTAATTTATGCACTCAATACTTGATCAGGGCTCCTTTAGCACAAAAATTCCAGCATCATTGAGGTGTGGCATGGAAGCGATCAGCCTGTGGCACTGCTGAGGCACTATTGAGCCTTCAGCCCCTCTGTATTGTTGGATCGACTGTTTCTCATCTTTCTCTTGAAAATATACCATAGATTCCATATGGGGTTCAGGTCAGGCATGTTAGCTGGCCAATCATGCACAGTAATATCATGGTCAACAAACCACTTGGAAGTGGTTTTGGCACTGTGGGCAGGTGCTAAAGTCCTGCTGGAAAAGGAAATCAGCAGATGGAAGCATAAAGTGCTCCAAAATCACCTGGTAGAAGGCTGTATTGACTTTGGACTTGATAAAACACAACAGACCAACACCAGCAGATGTCACGTCACCCCAAATCATCACTGACTTAGGAAACTTCACACTGGACTTCAAGCAGCTTGGATTCTGTGCCTCTCCAGTCTTCCTCCAGACTCCAAACCTTGATTTCCAAATGAAATGCAAAATCTGAAAAGAGGACTTTGGACTACTGAGCAACAGTCCAGTTCTTTTTCTCCTTAGCCCAGGTAAGATGCTTCTGATGTTGTTTCTGTTTCAGAAGTGGCTTGGTAATCCTTTTCCTGAAAACGTCTGAGCGTGGCAACTCTTGACTCCAGCTTCAGTCCACTCCTTGTGAAGTTCTCACAAGTGTTTGAATCAGCGTTGCTTGACAGCATTCTTAAACTTGTGGTCATCCCTGTTACTTGTGAACCTTTTCCTACCCAATTTCCTCCTTCCAGTCAGCTTTGCATTTAATATGCTTTGATACAGCACTCTGTGAACAGCCACCCCTTTCAGTAATGACTTTCTGTGACTTTCTGTCAATGATGTCTTCTGGACCATTGCCAAGTCAGCAGTCTTCCCCATTATTGTGGTTTGAAAGAACAAGAGACACCCGGAATTTATACTGTAGGGATGGTCATTTAATGAAACTCAAATGTAAATATTCTAATATTTTGAGATATTGGATTTTTGACTTTCATGAGCTGTAAGCTCTAATCATCAAAATTAAAACAAAAAAACTTTTGAAATGTTTTACTTTACATGTAATGAATCTAGAATATATGAAAGTTTCACTTTCTGAAATAAGTTACAAGAAAAAATGAATTTATTCACAATATTCTAATTTTTTGAGATGCACCTATATATATATATATATATATATATATATAAACGCTGGCTGGGAAAGAGTTACTATCAGACCTATGGACCTGTTTTGTTGTGTTTTCTTCCTCTTGTGCTCAGTTGACCTAGTTTTCCGTCTATGTCTGATTAGTGTCATTTGTTTCAGATGTGTGTCATTTATTACCCTCATCAGCCCTCCTATATTAGTTGTGTTCAATTCACTGTTTGTCATCCAGTCTACTAAGTCCCTCCGTGTGCATCCTGCCTGTCCGTCCCGTATTTACCCTGTTGTGGATTATTAAAGACTATTTGCATCTATCTTCGCCTTCTTCGTGCGTGTATCTCACCGTAGCGTGACAGAATACCAGACCAAGAAGTGAAAGTTACATGGCGTGTTTCCCCGCATTTTGTTTTTGTTTTGAGAGTTTTTCTTTTGAGTTTTTATTATGTTCAACCCAGAGCCCAGCCTACCACCACCCTGCTTTGCGGAACTACAGTTTGAGCCCACCGCTGACAGAGAGCCGGAGCCCGCCGCAACCGACGAGCCATCGCCTAGGAGATCGACAGAGCTGAGGGTCACCCCGGAGTCAGAGCTTCAATCGACATCAGTCCAGGTGCACGTGCTGGCTGCTAGACATGCAACGGTGGAAGTGTCAGTAGGGAGCAAGTGCGTGGAGTAATGCCCCGCCCACTACACCACCGCTAGGGGTGAGCTGAGGCTGCACTCAGAGGACGATAGTATATATGCGGATATGCCTTGTCTTCTCCCGCCATCATCATCTGTCTGTCCCGTCATGACTACGGAGATCGTATTTGAACTGTTTATCTGTCTTGAACCATCTGTCTACCTGGAATTATCTGTCTGCCCTGAATTATCTGTCTTCCCTGAACTGTCTGTATGCCCTGAACTATCTGCCTGCCCTGAACTATATACCTCTATCATAACGACCATGGAGGTCATTCCCCTGTCGCTGGCACTCACGGTGCTGGAAGTGGCCTTGTGGTGTGTGTGGGCAGCACACCAGGTCCGCTGGGCTCCCTCGTCCCTCCGGCTCCGCCTCGGTCAGTCGTCGACCATCCACAGCCTTGGGACTCCACTCCTCCAGCTACACCTCGTCCCTCCGGCTCTGTCAGGCTCCTCCCTCCTTCAAGCTCCACCTTGGTCCTTTGTCGCTCCACAGCGGCCATCCGGATCCCTGCCTCCGCCTTGGTTGCTGGCGCCATCTGCTCCGCCTTGGCCCTCTGGATCCTCCCCATCACCCCGGCTCATCAGCTCTACGTCTCCGCCTCAGGCTCCACCACCACCTACTCCACCGCCATCGGTCGCCCCCCTGGAGTCGTCAGCCCTTCCTCCACCATGGCTCCTTCATCCGTCAGCTCCACTGTGGGCCGCCATCATGGCTGCGGCCTGGGTCCCGCCTGGCTCCTCCTGCTCCAAGTCCCTCCTGTCTTCTCCCTGGCTCCTCCCTCTGTCTGGTCCACCCTGGCTCCTCCTGTCTTCTCCCTGTATCCTCCCTCCGTCTGGTCCGCCCTGGCTCCTCCTGTCTTCTCCCTGGATCCTCCCTCCGTCATCACCACCCTGGACCCTTAGTCATCTTCCTCCCAGGAGTCCGTCCTCTGCCCAAACCTCCACCTGTACTGTCTGCCTGCCTGCCTTCCTGCCAGCCCTTCGCCACCCCCTGTCACTATCCCACATCCACTCCTTTGTCCTCCTCCTAAGTCCCCCTCCGTCCCTCCCTTTGTCTCAGCAGCGCGAGTTCGTGCCTTCCGGGAGGGGGGTGAGCTGTCAGACCTATGGACCTGTTTTGTTGTTTTCTCCCTCTTGTGCTCAGATGACCTAGTTTTCTGTCTATGTCTGATTAGTGTCATTTGTTTCAGGTGTGTGTCATTTATTACCCTCATCAGCCCTCCTATATTAGTTGTGTTCAGTTCACCGTTTGTTGTCCGTTCTGCTAAGTCCCTCCGTGTGCATCCTGCCTGTCCATCCTGTATTTACCCTGTTGTGGATTATTAAAAACTATTTGCATCTATCTTCGCCTTCTTTGAGCGTGTATCTCACCATAGTGTGATAGTTACTTACATACATTCCTCATGCTATTTTGAGCAGAATACAGCATTAAAAATGTTTTGCATAACAGTTTTGCTCATTCCCTATTCATTACCTCTATAACCTTGTGTAACAAGTAAATAACAAGTAAATAATCGTGAAAAATAATAATGATGATTTATAATATTTATTCATTGGATAAAATGTATTATTTTTAATAATAATTATGTATTTATCATTTTGTTACATTTATTATTATTATTATTATTAAAAATATTAATAGTAGTTTAGTACACTGAAAAAAATGATTTAGAAACTATTTTTATTCAGACGGTTACTAAATTTCACAATTACAAAGAAACAACAAGTAAAACAGTGAATTAAATATGAAGTTTGGAAGTAGAAGGACAAATAGTATTTTCTTGTAAAATATACTACAATTATTGTTGTTTTATTTACAACTTAATTAACAATTTATTTACTACTATTGTCACGGAAACACCAGGCTCTTCCACCAATCAGCGATCCCAATCACCGGAGTTCTGATCACACGCACCTAACCGTCATTCACTAATCACCAGCACCACAGAATAAGAGCACACAGCTCACACAAGCACATTGTCTGGTCTCCATTGTGGAAAAGGACTCAACTTGTATGTCAAGCTACTTACCTGCATTCATGCTCCAAGTTTCCCGATCTCCTTTGTCTACTCCTTGTGTTCCTGTGTGTGTGCTACAATTACCTACCTGCATCCGATTCCCGATACCAGCTCGTGGAAACTCACTCTGTCATCCCATGATCTCTCAAAACCTGGTAACAGTGAATATCTTCATCAGTATCATCTCCAGTCAAGTTCAAGTTCAAGTTCAAAGTTTATTATAAGCCCAGAGGGCAATTTTTGGTGCAGCATCAAGTTTGTTGACATATCATACAAAACACACAA
>JAFVLL020029094.1:0-15102 GCA_021397915.2 Tor tambroides | reverse complement strand
TCTCTGAACCCGCTTCTCCACTATATGACGACAGTCCTGTCAAAATATGTCCAGAACTCAGCAGGATTCACTGCTGCTTGTTGTGAGCACAGTTGCCTAGGCAACACAGCAAGTGTTGAAGGACACACACACACACACACACACACACACCCACCCCCCAATCATTTCTGTGTGCTTTCAGACCTGATGACTAAAAGAAATCAGTCACTCTGAACACCTGATGACAACACGGTTTAAAATTTTCTGTACAATATGAGACAAGTCTTAAAAATGGCATGCATTAACCCATGTTTCACCCTTACAATAAAGTAAATGGGAAGTCGTGGCCTAATGGTTAGAGAGTCGGACTCGTAATCCAAAGGCTGCGAGTTCGAGTCTCAGGTCTAGCAGGGGTTGTCGGTGGGGGGAGTGAATGTAAAGCGCTCTCTCCACCTTCAGTACCACGACTGAGGTGCCCTTGAGCAAGGCACCGAACCCCCAACTGCTCCCCAGGCGCCGCAGAATAAATGGCTGTCCACTGCTCCGGGTGTGTGTTCACAGTGTGTGTGTGTGTGTTCACTGCTGTGTGTGTGTGTGCACTTTGGATGGGTTAAACGCAGAGCACAAATTCCGAGTATGGGTCACCATACTTGGCCACATGTCACGTCACTTTCACTTTCTCACACACACACTCACACACTCTCTCACACACACACACACACACACACACGCGCATGTCTGATCAAACATGGGAACGAACCTTCAGACTGAATCTCGTCTTGCTGTTATCTGTCTGTCATGACTAAATGCGCTGTCAGTCGTGCATGTGTTGGTTTGATCAGATTAACGTCTGTCATGTTCGGAGCTGTCGCTCTGAATGATCTTTGAATCTCCAAACCTGATGCAACCTGATGAAACCCTGTTGTCACACACTCTGCACACATGATCGCCTTCATTCTTCCCTTCAGACGCAGCTCAGGTCAATGAGTTTGGGTTGCTTTCTTATTCTGAAATCTAAAATGCATATAAATGAGTCCAATTCTACACATTTGTTTCATTTTATTTTATTTTTTCGTGATGTCCACTTATAATGTTAGTCAAGCTTCCTTACACACACACAAAAAACATTTGTAATATAGCTGTTAACCAACATTTTCCCCTTTCTCTGAGTTTTTCGATCGCTGAAGACTAATACAATGCCCATTAATGTGCATAAAATACAAATACAATAGAAAAATTATTTGAAAAAAATAAAATCAGTTTTTTTTTTTAATGAAATAAGTTAGCACACTATTTACTACATTACTCACAGTTGTGAATAACTAAATTGCAATAAATTGCCCTTCTATCTGAAAAGTTTGTCAATGGCTGATAAAATAATAAAATAAAATAAAATAATAATAAAATAAATTAAATAAATAAAATTGCACCATTTTTTTAAATTAAGCAAATTAGCACAATATTTACTATAATAATCACAGTTGTAATTTAGTTGTTAATCACTGTTTTCCCCTCTTTTTAATGGGTTTTTCCATTAAAACCAATAAAATGTCCATATGTGTGCATAAAATGCTTATAAAAAAAAGTATAAATAAAATATAAATAAATAAAAATAAAATCACACATTTTGAAATGAAATAAATAATAGAACAATATTTACTACATTACTCACATTTGTAATTTAGTTAGGAATAACTAAAAAGAATGGTCCTTCTTTCTAATGGGTTTGTCAATGGCTGAAAAAATGCCCATATATGTGCATAAAATATTTATAAATAAAAGTATAAATAAAAATGTATTAAATAAACTAAATATAAAAATAACCTAAATAAAATCAATTTTTTTTAAATGAAATAAATTAAGTAAAAAAGCGGTATTCACTACATTAATCACAGTTAGTTACATTTTTCTTCTCTGTGATGGGTTTGGCCAATGAAATATTCAAATACAGTATGTGCATAAAATCTAAAAAATCATTCAAATTAAATGTAACCAAAAATTGATTTTTGTTGTAAATGTTACCATGTTACAGACTTTTAAGTCCAGGCAGTTCCAGTTTTCTGTGATTTGAGTCCTTTAACAGAAGTAAAGCTCAAGGTTTTTCTGGTTTTGTGTGTGTGTGTGTGTGTGTGTGTGTGTGTGTGTTCAGGCGGAGCGCCCGTGAGATTGTGTGTGTGACTCCGGCAGGTTTGGGCACAGGAGGGACCCCAGTGATGGTGGACATAAACGCAGCCGAGCTCAGAAACCCAGAGGTGAAGTTCAACTACACAGACGACCCCACCATCCTGAAGATGGAGCCCGACTGGAGCATCGCCAGGTCAGACTCATTAACACGCTGTGGTTTGATTCAGAGGGTTATATGAGAGTGTTTCTCTGAAAATAAAGAAGTCCACTGGTCCGTCTCTGGAGGTTTGGCTAACATCACAGCCTGCAGACACATGAATCTGACGGCAGAGAAATGCTGCAAACAGACTCTCACTGACGTCTAGAGCTGTGAAGAAGCGTTTCACATCCACAGGGAGAGAGACAGGTGTGAAGAGAGACAGGTTAAACAGGTTAATACTCCAGCGGTTTGCTTTTATGCTGGAAATCATGGAAATTAGTTTACAACACTCAAAAGCACACTTCACATAAACGAATAACAGCTGTTTCATCTTCACATGTCTAATGTGTTTCTGTTATTACATTTTAAATAACTGTGAGATTGTTTACAGCATCCTGACTAGTTATATTGATATAACATGGCTATTTATAGGCATTTTTATTGCAAATGTAAACACATTTATATATAAACATATATATATATATATATATATATATATATAGGCATTTTAATTGTATTTTTAGAGTTCTGTGGTGTTATGCACTACTAAAAGTCAGAAGTTTGGGGTCAGTAAGATTTTTTAATCTTTTAAATCTCTTTTGCTCACTTAGGCTGCATTTATTTGATCAAAAATACAGTAAAAACAGTAAAATTGTGAAATATTATTGCAATTGAAAATAGATGTTTTCTATCTGAATATCTGTTAAAATGTAATTTATTTCTGTGATCAAAGCTGAATTTTCAGCATCATTACTCCAGTCTTCAGTGTCACATGATCTTCAGAAATCATTCTAATATGCTGATTTACTGCTCAAGAAGCATTTCTGATTATTATCAATGTTGAAAATATTTTTGATTGGATTTTAGATTCTTTAATGAATCAAAAAATCAAAAGAGCAGCATTTATTTGAAATGGTTATCTTTGTAACATTATAAATGCTTTTAGTGACACTTTTGATCAATTTAATGTGCCCTTGCTGAATAAAAGTATTAATTTCTTTCAAAATAAAAATACTAAGCACAAATTTTGAACGGTAGTGTTTAAAATGACACTCTTTACCTTCACCAGTTAGGTACATAGTTGTCATTGTCATTCAGTTGAAGTCTTGACTGGATAAAGCAGGAAATGAAAATGTTGTGTAAGGTGGTTAATAGTTTTCTTGATGTTTACGTTGTTGTTTTTCTCTCTGTTAGTGGTGGAACCCCTTTAACAGTAATCGAAAATGTTCTGTAAGGTGGATAATATTGATGGTTAATAGTTTTCTTGACGTTTACGTTGTTGTTTTTCTCTGTGTTAGTGGTGGAACCCCTTTAACAGTAATCGGCAGCAACCTCGCCACCGTCAGAGAGCCGAAGATGAGAGCCAAATACGGCAGCGTCAGTTCAGTCAACGTAAGTCTCTAACATACAGATTCAACACTGCAGATCAACTTCATCATCACGTTATTCCTTCCTTTCTCTCTATATTTATACTCAAAAGTTTAGCAATAGTTTAATATTTTTTAAAGGCTTTCAGTATTTCTACAAAAATATTAAGCAGCTTCGAGATTGATAATAATCAGAAATATTTCTTGAGCATCAAATCATTGATTTCTGAAGGATGTGACACTGAAGACTGGAGTAATGGTGCTGAAAATTCAGCTTTGATCACAGAAATAAATTACATTTTAACATATATTCACATAGAAAACAGTTATTTTAAATTGTAATAATATTTCACAATTTTACTGTTTTTACTGTGTTTTTGATCAAATAAATGCAGCCTTGATGAGCAGAAGAACTTCTTTCAAAAATGTTAACGAATCTTACCGACTCCAAACTTTTGATCGCTGCAGTCTAGACTAGTTTTATGGTGTTTTTTGTTCCCTCTGAGCTCTAAAGCAGCAGGAACAGACAAGCGAGTGTGCTGAACCGAAGGCCTGTGTGCCTGCACATGTTTTTCTTTGTGTATGTGTGACATTGAATCACCTTTTCCCAGTTTAACCTTTAAAATGTCAACGTCTGACGGGATATAGAACATAAAATGGCTCTATAAAGCCCTGAGAAAGCCCGCAGGGGCACCGTGACCTTTTCTTCTCCTTGACCCGCTCATCTGAACGTTTTCCTCCTCTCTGCTTCTCGTGTCTTGTCTTTATTGCTCTTAAGCAGCGTTAGTGTCTTGAGTAATGGTGATGTTTGCTGTCTCTCTCAGAACTGCACTGTGCTGAATAACACAGTGATGGTGTGTCTGGTGCCGTCCGTGGCGGGCTCTGAGAGGGGTTTCTCAGAGGTGGGGAGCGGGCCGGATGAGATCGGGTTCATCATGGATAACGTTCAGACTCTGCTGGTGGTGAATGAGACCTTCAGTTTTTATCCCGACCCTGTGTTTGAACCCTTCGGTCCGTCCATGCTGGAGCTCAAACCGGGATCTCCTCTCATACTGAAGGTGAGGTCTCATTACACGTGTTGGAGCTGTTATACTGTATTTCATTGGTCTCAAACTCAATTCCTGGAGGGCCACAGCTCTGCACAGTTTAGCTCCAGCCCTAATCAAACACACCTGATCCAGCTAATCAAGGTCTTCAGGATTAGTAGAAACTTCCAAGCAGGTGTGATTTAGAGCTGGTTGGAGCTAAACTCTGAAGAGCTGTGGCCCTCCAGGAATTGAGTTTGAGACCACTGCTGTATTTCTTTATTTTTATAGCTTAATATTCCCCTCAGAGCACGACTGGAGCTATAAGGCCAGCTGCATGTCTGTTGTTGCATTTGTACACTGATTTTACAGTGCTTGAGAATAGCAGCACTGGAGTGATATTTCTCAAACATGTTATTAGTACCAACATTATTATAGTAAACTAAAACCATAAAAAAACTAAAACCATTCGTTCATTAAAATAAAAATAATCACCGACTGAAACTGTTTGCTAAATGCCATTTCATCATTTTCGTTTAGTTTAACTTGATGTGCTAAAATAAACTAAGACTGAGATTAAGCATAATAATTTTTTTTTTTTTTTTTTTTTTTAGTATTATTTAATAAGATATTTTATGACATTTTAAAAAATGACTGAAATTAAATACAATTTAAATACACTTAAATTAAAGAAACACATTTAAATTATGTAGAAAATTAGGAATGTTGCCATGGCAACTAACTCAAAATAAGGTTAAGTACAAAAACTACTAAAACTGAAATTAAAATGAAGCTAAATAAAAAATAATTAAAAAGTAAATTAATTAAAAAAAAAAAATTCTTGAAACTTTAACTAAAATTAAAATGGAAATGAAAAATATAAAAGTAAACTGAGATATATATCAAATTGTATATTTTACTAAAATAACAGATTAGCACACTATTACTATATGTGCATCCCAATTTCTATTCTAGGATATTTTGTAGTATAAATAGTGCGAGTATTGTATTCACACTGAAAATTCCAACAAGTATTGAAGTAAGACGTCTCAAAGCATTACATTTTTGCTTATAATTTGTGCTACAGACATGAATGATTGTTCAAATCATGAAGTGTTATTAATTTTCTAAGCAAACAAATTTTCACATGGCAGCTGGCAAAAGTGAGACTTGAAGAAGGGTCTTGAGCCGTTTCTGGAGATCGGAATATTGTGGAAACTTGAGGGTGAACTCTTGAGATTTGAGCCAGTAAGAAACTGGCAACCACTCACAAACCCTGCCATCAAGCCATCGACACACATTTACTTCAGGAAATACATAAATGTAGTTCATTAAAATGCTTGTGTGGTGTTGAGGTCCTGCCTCACTTATGCACAGTGTTAAATAATTTCAGAAAAATTACATGCATCGGATTATCTGCAATTCAATTCCCCATGCAAACCCTTCTGGGTAATGCACATTATGAGTGGAGTCTACATGTTAAATGGATCCCTTCAGTAACACACGTCTCTAAATGAAGCATGCAAATATTTATGCATGGTTCTGCCTCCGGGTTTTGCCTTCCCATAAGCCCCTTGGGCTGAGAGAGATAGTGAGTACTGGAAATCTGCAATCGCATCATGTGTGTAGGAATATGACTATTCTAGTTCACAGTCTTATTTTAAATTATTTATACTATTATAGCATTTAGTCAAAATTTGAATTAGCTTTTATTTTAAAATGTTCATTTAGTTGTTTTAATTTAATGTGATATTTTAATTAAATTTATTATTTTTACCAATTGATTTTTTTGTAATTTTATGTACTTTATGTACTTGTCTTTTTTATATATATTTCTAGTGAAAAATAACTTTATTTTTAGTTCTGTTTTAGTCATTAAACTTATTTTATTTCAGACAGTACTTGATGGAAATATTATAATTTTCATTCAAGTTTTTCATCTAATGTTTATATTTTATTTTAGCTTTATTTCAGTTAATAAAAGTAATTTTATATAACAACACTGGTTCATAGGATTAGATTCCACTTCAGATTCTGGTTCTTTAACAATTTAAGTACAAATAGTATGCTCAAAAACAGTGTACAGAAACTGCAATTGCACAGATTGATTTATAGACAGGAGCTTTAGTGAGTTGATAAACTGATTCAAAACTAAAAATGATGAATTTGAGAGATAATTTAAATTTAAAAGAATTGACTAAGTCATAAAAGTCCAACTACTGGTTGTTTGTGCACATTTGTTTAGCAGGAAACACTGGCAGAGTATTTTAGGTTGATGTTCTGCATATAATATGCTAAAAATAAACACGTTTGTTTGTGTTTCAGGGCAAGAATCTGATTCCTTCGGCTGCTGGTAACTACAGGCTGAACTACACCGTTCTGATCGGTGACAAGCCGTGTGTGTTAACCGTGTCAGAGGCTCAGCTGCTGTGTGAATGGCCAGACCTCTCCGGACAACATAAAGTCACTGTAAGTGTGTCATGGGATGATTCCCTTCTCTTCTTCTGTCTTAAAGCGCTCTGATCTCTTTCCCACGACTATCACACTTTCTCTCATCCATCTTTATTGTTCTGTGTTTCAGCCCATGTTTCTCAGCATCAGATTACTGCTGGGAGTTTCTGTCGTTGCTCTCTGGGGTTTTGTGTTGTATTTATTTACACTGAGTTTGCAAAGAATCTGAGACGCAGATCTGTATTCACATGTAGACAGTTTCATCTTTAAATAGCTGTCTTTATTTGCAGCACATGCACGTTCAATTATATTTTGTATGGCAGAGTTATTAAAACATCACTCCCATGTTTTTTCCCAAGCTGTATGCTCTCTTTCTGTGAACGTCAGAGACGCTTCGACCCACGTTTGTCCTTGACCTATATATTATGACTCATACTGAAGCTGTGTGACAGTGAGAGACTGCCGTTTAGCTACCGCTTTACTCACCGTATAAAACTTCACACTCAGCCAGTTGACCCCTTTAGCCTCCTTAAACTGATCCAAGTGTGATCGGCATTATTAAAGAGCTGGCTCAGCCAAAAATTACAATTCTGCCATCATTTGCTTACTCTCCAGCAGTTCCAACCTTTGAGTTTTTCTCATGCTGAACACAAAAGAAGATATTTTGAAGAATGTGTGTAACCACACATTTGCTGATCCCCATTGACATCCATAGTATTTATTTTTTTCCCATGCTATGGAAGTCAATGGGGACCAACCACTGTTTGGTTACCAACACTATCCCTTTAAGATCCTCTAAAGATGCAGGTTTTTTTGAGAGATGTAGAATTATGGGATATATTTGGGTGGTGCTGTGGGGTGCATTCACAATGGAATTGTTGGATAGATTGTAATCACAACTGTTTTAGCTCAATTTATATTTATAGTTTCTCCTGAAGTCCTCTTAAAATGTTTGTCTAGGTCTCTTGCACCAAAAACAATCATATTTTAATGATAATTTTCCACCCTCTCTCTGACATTCACAATTAAATATGCTGGACTTCCATATGTAAATGACTTCTGTTATGATTGGCTGAATTTGTTTGCATATGAAATGAGAAGCACCACCTCCTCATTTCATATGCAAAACACTGCTTACTTCATGCTTGCTTTTGCACTTTTTACTCCTTTCTTTCTTTCTTTCTTTCTTTCTTTCTTTCTTTCTTTCTTTCAAAACCCTCTAAAGATGCAGGTTTATTTGAGAGCTGTGGAATTATGGACTGTGAGGTACATTCACATTGGGATAGATTGTTATTGTAGTCATAACTGTTTTAAGAGCTCATTTTATCCATTTTATATTTTCTCATGAAGTCCGCTTCTAGTCCTAGTCTAGGTTTATTGAACAAAAAACAATTATAGTTTGCTTTTTATGTCCATTTTCCACCATCTCTGACATCTACAATAAAACAGGCTAGTGTTCCATATGTGAATGACCTCTCTTATGATTGACTGACCTTTTTGCAAATGAAATGAGTTGCTGTTGAAGTAGTGAGTTTAATGAGCTCATGGTCATGAAGGCTTAACAGTGATTTCTGAACTGTTTTTTGCTCTTCTTTGTGGACTTGTTTCACCAAACTCTGTTATTAAATAAGAAAGAGAAAGTTCCTGTTTTTCATGCATTGTTTGATATGATGTGTGACACTCAGCATTTGTGTGTGTGTGTGTGTGTTTGTTCAGGTCCTGGCCGGAGGTTTCCGCTATTCTCCAGGAACTCTGCAGATCTACTCTGACAGCCTGCTGACGCTCCCTGCCATCATCGGGATCGGAGGTGGAGGAGGTCTTCTTCTGCTCGTCATCATCATCATCCTCATCGCATACAAGCGTAAATCCCGTGACGCGGACCGAACGCTCAAGCGACTGCAGCTGCAGATGCACAACCTGGAGTCCAGAGTCGCCCTGGAGTGCAAAGAGGGTAAAACAGCATCACTGCATTATTTGACCTGTGCTCTTTCTGACTTTCACACTTTCTTACTCTTTTTCTGCTGCTCTTTCATGCTTTCACTCTTTTGTGCTTTGTTTCATGCTTTATTTTATTTCTTTTGCTCTTTCTTTAACACTTTCTTTTACACTTCTTTCTTGCACTCCTTTTGCCTTTTCTTTTTCATTTGCACGTTTGACGCTTCACTATGCACTCTTTTGCTTCATTATACACTCTTTCACATGCTTTCTTTCCTGTGCTCTTTTTTCTTTTATGCTTTTGTTCACTCCTTTTGTTCTTTTTTCAGTTTCTTTTTCACTTTTGCAATTTTCCATGTTTTTTTTTTTTTTTTTTTGCTTTTTGGAGCTTTCGGTTGCATGTTTTTTGTCTTTCTTTCTGTCTTTTTTTTTCTTTTCTATTTCTTTATCGTTCTTTCACACTTTCAAACTTTCATGTTTTCGTACTCATTCTCTTTTGCGCTTTCTTTCATGCTTTCTTTCGTGCTCTTTCTTCTGAGCTTTCTGTTGCATGCTTTTTTCTTTCTTTCTGTCTTTCTTTTCTCTTTCTTTATTTAGCGTTCTTTCACACTTTCTTTCATGTTTTCATACCCTCATTGTCTTTTGCACTTTCTTTCATACTTTCTCTCACTCTTTTTTGCTGTTTCTTTCATTCTTTTCACATTTTCTTTCACACTTTTACTTCTTTCTTTCACTCTTTCTTTTGCATCCGTTCTTTCACTCTGTCGCACTCACATGCTTTCTTTCATGTTTTCTTTCACTTTTTTTGCTCCTTTCTTGTTCTTTTTTTCCACACTTTTTGTTCTTTTTTTTGGGTTTGTTTTAATCCTTTCTCTTGTTCTCTCTTGTTAATTTGTTTGTTCTCTCCGTCTCATCACTCTCCTTTAATCTTTTTCAATTGTTCACAATTGGTTTTCCTGGTTTAATTTTATCTTCCTCTTCCATTTGCTCATCGCGTCTCTCTCTCTCTCTCTGATTGGCTTTGTTTTCTGTGGTCTCCTGTTAGCGATGACCTCATGATGCACACATCATTTATCATACACACGCGCGCACCGAACGCCCGTCTCATTCCCGCCGCGGTCACGAGGGCGAGACGAGTCGCCCATTATCTGTCTCTGTCGGGCCCGAGGTGACGACCTTGTCTGTCTCCAGACACGGAGAGAGGGATGAGGACAGGGAAGAGAGGATAAAATAGATGGATAGCAGGAGGTGAGAGTGACAGGTCACTGATAAGTGATGAGACATCCTCCAGGATGAATAAAAAGAGGCAATAAATAACCACAACATCCAGATTGATTAGGTGAGTTGCAGCAGACTGGATCAGGAGTTTGGAAACAAAAGCAGATATTTCTGATATTCCACAGAGCTTCAGGACCATGAAGTAGAAGTGCTGGTGTCATTCATGGCCATCAGACCATTTATTTTAAAAGTCATGTCAAATCAGAGAGCTCCAGTCCGACTGGATGGCTTTATGCAGTTTCCAGGAGTCAGTGCACACAGGTTCACATCAGTCCACCAGGAAACAAAGTTGCATTTAAAAGTTCCCAGACTGATACAGTAACACTGATGAAGAACTAGGACGAACACTGGACATCAAAGTTTTTACATTTTTAGACAATGAAAGATCTTCGCATTTTATAACTGTGTAAATATCAGCACCATGATGCTAGAGTGTTGTTAGTGTTTGCCTATAGTGATCAGCTATTGTGTGGTCAACTGATGGTGATACCTTCAGAAAAACAGTGTGTCTGATGCTGATATGAAGCCAATATATGTGATATCACATCATTTTAGTAAAAAAAAAAAAAAACACATGCTGAAAATGTATATTTATTTGACATAATATTAACTAAACTGTTAGGAAATAATTAAAAAATGAATGAATATTTAAAAAAGATGGTTAACCCTTCACAGAGACCCTTCCCCCAACGACAAGCCACATCATGTTCTCACGCCGTGAAAAATACATTACGAAGCATGGAGGAAATTGACAACATGTCAACAGACAAGACAGAGCAGGTTACTTTTAGCATGAAACAAAGGCTCAGCTTTCAAATTTTGTCTTTTTTTTTTTTTTTAAAGAAATTCAAACAATAAATACCGCTTTGTGGCTCTCGTGACAGATTGCTGTAGCGTTTCAGTTCAGTTCTCTTCCTCTTTACTAGTTATAGCATGAAACAAACATGAATAAATATCATCAAATACCACGGAAAGATGTCAGTACACACCATTTTTCAAGATCAAGTCCACATGTTAATCTGCTCTCCTGTCTGGTTTTTTGTCGGACAAAAATGGCAGATTTGGCGTTATGATTGTTCAGATTGCCTGTCAATCAAACTCACTGCGAAGGGTGAATTTGACTTAAAAAAAAAACAAACAAAAAAAAAAAAAAAACTGTAAAATAAACAAAATTATAATTTATATATCAACTTCTTGATTAAATAATCTTATTGAAGTATTTTTCACAAGTTAAAAAAAAGTTAAAATATAAATAAAAAGGTAGTAAGCACTGTCACTTCAATATTACAAACGCATATAAATAATTGATTAATAAACTAATGAAGACGGAGAATCCTGTGCATCTCATCCAATTCTTATCAGTCAAATAGAAAAACTCATCTAGGGTTTGATGGTGCTAAATGATTTCTAGGGTAATCTTTGAGCACATCACTACAAACCAAAACTACAAAATCTGCATAACCTTTTGTGGAGAATCTGGAGATCTTAGCTTCCACTCAGCGGTTCTTGAACAATGTTTGCATGACACAAAGTTGTAGCTTTTTCCTTTCCCTGTGTTTCCAGCGTTTGCAGAGCTGCAGACTGACATCCATGAGCTGACGCAGGATCTGGATGGAGCTGGAATCCCGTTCCTGGATTACCGTACTTACGCCATGAGAGTGCTTTTCCCTGGTATAGAGGACCATCCGGTGCTGAAGGAGATGGAGGTGAATGCTGGACGCCTGTCAGATTTAATGCTTTCAGATGAACTGTACGAGATGATTGAAGAGTTTCGCGTCTCTCTCAGGTGCCAGCGAATGTGGAGAAGGCTCTGACTCTGTTCGGCCAGCTCTTGAATAAGAAGCATTTCCTGCTGACGTTCATCCGGACGTTAGAGGCCCAGCGCTCCTTCTCCATGCGCGATCGAGGGAACGTGGCGTCCCTCATCATGAGTGCCCTGCAGGGAGAGATGGAGTACGCCACGGGCGTCCTGAAACAGCTCCTGTCCGACCTCATCGACAAGAACCTGGAGAGCAAGAACCACCCCAAGCTCCTGCTGCGAAGGTATGACGTCTTACTGGACGTCTAGTGGAACGCACTGCAAAAAATGATTGTCTTTCTTAGGGTTTTTGTCTTGTTTTCCTGTACAAATACCTAAACATTCTTAAATCAAGACACAAGTGACATAAGATGTTAAATAGGGCTGTCGATTTAACTCATTAATTTGGTGCGGGACACCTATTACAGTGCAGTTATAAGACTCTAAAATTCGATATATGAGGGCAAAAGATGTCTTATATTTCTATCATATGATATAGTTTTATGATATCACACAAGCAGTAGTGCTGTTTTTTTCCCCAAATATTTGCACAGTTGCAAATGTGATACAGATTTTTATACAATAGTTCAATAAACAAGGTAATATTGTTACATTTTAGACACAATATTGTAAATTTTGCTCAGTTTTGCAAATGAAAACCGTTCCAATCGAAGCCACAGCAGAACTATCGTCCATCAATTTCGTTACTGTATGAATCCATGCTTTTGCACAAATCGAGTGAGTCAGTGATTCATTCATAGAGTCACTTGTTTAATTTCTGAATGAATCTGTTGAATGAATGACTGAATGACTCACTCATTAAGACACTTGAGGTTTTAGTTTCCTATTGAGAGTATCATTAAAAAAATGTTAATGCCAATTATCAATTATCAATCTGTTATTTATGCAATGTAAAAATCAAAATATTTCTTTCTAAAGCTACTTTTTGTAATATCTATTCAATGACAATTCAGTTTAACACAGTAACACGTACAGTAATTGATGTGCGATATATTTGCAATTAATTAGATTAATTGATCAGCACATCATGTAATTAATTAGATTACAAATTTTGATTGCTTGACAGCCTTAATATTAAGTCTTGCTTTCTGAAGTGAGTTCATGCTTAAAACAAGAAAAATATCTGCCAATGGAGTCAGAAAAATAAACTCAATTCAAATGGAAAACAAGTTTAATTTTCTGCCTATATTTAAGCATAAACTTTTTCAGAAAACAAGACTTTATCTTACGTAATTTTGCTTCTTAAGTAAATATGTCTTGGTTGAAGAATGTTTAGATATTTGTGCTGGAAAACAAGACAGAAATATTAAGGAAATCATGTTTCAATGACTTGTTGTTCAAAAGTTCCCACGTTGCACCTGGTTAGTCACAGTGTTAATGGACATGATGACAGTGAGGAGGACGAGTTTGACTTCTAGGGGTCGCATTTGCTCTCCCATCATCTTTCTCCATCCCTCCGTTTCTGGGTTTGCCCTTTCGCGTCCGTGGCTGTTTCTGTCAGATGGTATTACACACCTGAGCACACACTCTCTCCCCGCGGAGCGCTGTGGGAGATGAAGCTCCTGGAGGAGATGTGACAGGAGATGGAGAGATGTGATGAGAGACTGGAGGAGTCAGAACATGCTGCTGTAATCTCTCATTTCACTCATGTCTGTCTTGAATCGATATCACAGAAAACAAATCAACGCTTTATGAAATGGCTCTTTGCATTTCAGTGTTTCATCTACAGTACAGCTCCTTGACATTGACTTTATTTACAACGAAAGTACAAAGATGCATCCTCAGATCCATTTGGATGAATCTAATAATAGCATGTTAGGGGACATTTTCCATTTCTCTAAAATTAAAGGGAAAAACATTTGCATGAAGAAAATGACGCCTATTTTTAGGATCATTAAGAATCTTTCTTATTATGACATTATTTGCATGACAATTAAGTATTTTTTCATGCTGATTACGGTAGAAATGACTGTGTGAAAGTAGTTTGTTTAATCGGTTAATATACAAAAATATGCCACTTCTATTCTGAGGTATCTTTACCATTACAGCAATTAGAAATGGTTTAATTGTCATGAAAATAATGTTGCTATAATATTTGTCAGTGGTCCTTAATAGGCTTAGTCTTCTTTAAACAAAATATGGCTTTGTATATTTTTTTATTTATTAAATTTTTTGTCATTTTATTTATTTACTATA
The DNA here is from genome assembly GCA_021397915.2 of Tor tambroides. Classification (NCBI taxonomy): domain Eukaryota; kingdom Metazoa; phylum Chordata; class Actinopteri; order Cypriniformes; family Cyprinidae; genus Tor; species Tor tambroides. Next base: position 729 of record JAFVLL020029094.1, on the reverse strand, counting down.
ATCCATTTATAATAATAATACTGTATTTAATGTAATATAATATTTAATGTATTGTTAATGAATGTTAATGTATTTACTCTTACCCATTTATTTATTTATTTATATTAATTTATTATTAATATTACTACATTTTTTAATATTATTTATTTACCTTAACTATAATTTACTTACCTTAATAAAAAAAAATTATTATTATCATTATTTACGTTAACTAATTACTTTCTAATTACATTGTTAATGTATTTATTTACCCATGCCTATTTATAATTATTACTCTTGGTGTTATTTATTTACCTTGTTTATTATTATTATTATTATTATTATAAAATATGACGACATTTTTTTTTGTGATGCATACCTAAGCCATATTCAACAATATCTAAAAAATGACAGTTCTTTTCTGTCTGTAAGTAGACTGTACTCTTGTCTAGTTTGACTTTAGAGTGATTTTCTTCCCCTCTGTAGCTTCTCAGTTTCTCTCTCTCACATGACAAACATCACCTGAAGATCAAATAAATGTGAGCAGTCAAATCTCAATCTTTCACCCCTTCCAGCACAATATTCTCAGGTTTTTTAATAACTCCTCACAGTGTGTCGTTCACGTCGGGCTCTCGTGCGTTATCGTTTTCCTCTGCGTCTGTCTTGGCGTCAGAACGAGTGAATAATTCAGCAGAGATGGTAAAAACAAACATATTTCACCAGATTCCTGGTCTACGCCTCCTCTCGCAC
>JAFVLL020029093.1:0-37901 GCA_021397915.2 Tor tambroides | reverse complement strand
GGCTCTTAATGCATCGTGTTTCCTTCTGGAGCATCAGTGAATGTTTGAACCTTTTTTAATACTTATGTTTGAGTCCCTCAATTGTCCTCAGTGTGAAAAGATGGATCTCAAAATCATACAGTCACTGCTGGAAAGGGTTCAAATAAGCAAAAGATGCTAGAAAAACGGAAGAATCTGCAGGACCTGGAGGATTTTTCTGAAGAGCAGAGCTCAGTTTAACTGTTCAGAACAAACAAGAGACTCATGAACAACCATCACAAAACAAAAAACAGTCATGGATCATCCAGGTAACCACACACAGTATTAAGAACCAAGGGTTCACAAACTTTTGAATGGGGTTATTTATTTGAATAATTTCAGCTATTTTTTGTCTTGTGGCCTGTATGTAAACATCTTTTATGTAAAATATCTTACTCAGGCCAGTACTAAATAAAAAACAACATGCATTTTGTATGATCTCTCTTATTTTGTTAAAATTATTCACATTTTCTGCAAGGGGTTCACAAACTTTCGCACGCCACTGTATGCAATGCATAATTCTGAATGTTTTGTCCTTCAGTGTCTTGTCTATGCACACCGCCGCTGTAACCGTATCTTCTCTCTGTGTGTCTGTGGACAGTGTGAATATATTTTCTGAGCAGATCAGAGATTTCAGCATGGCTCTGAACGGTCCTCCGCTGCAGCAGAAGTGGAGCAGCAGGACGATGCGGCGCAGCTCGAGCCGTGAAGAGCACAACCGCAGCTTCACCGAGGCCATGTCCTGGATCCTTCAGCAGAGGGTAACAGCCTTCACACCACAGCGAGCTTAGGAAAGTGTCATACGGTCATGCACAGAGTTTTATCCACGCAAGAGCCAAGTTTTCCATGTCAAACAGCACTGGTGGTTTTTGCAGGAGATAATATCTAATATAATGATTATAATTAAGTAGCTTTGTAAACATTGCAATGACTTTAATGTACTTTTTATGGGCTAGTTGATAGCAACATCATCAAGAGACTGAAACACATTGTGATATCATTTTTAGCCATATCGGCTGGCTGCAGCCGATTAAGTTGTTTCAACTTAAAATAATTTGTTACCCCGCTGACTTAAAATTTTTAGTTTATGCAACTAAAATATTCCAGTTGTCCCTTAAATTAGCATTGAGTAACTTAAAATTTCAAGTTGACTAAACTAAAAATTTTAAGTCAGCGGGGTAACAAATTATTTTCAGTTGAAACAACTTTTTGGAACAATTTTTTTGTGTGCAACATCAAAAAGATAATGTAAAAAAACCAAAAAAACCTAAACAATAAATGAGTGCAAATAAATGTATAACTTAAAAATATAGATATAAAATATTTAAAGAATATATTAAAAAATTTGAAAAATGTAGAAAATCTAAATATATACTATTGTTCAAAATTTGGGGTCAGGAAGTTTTCAAATGTTTTTGAAAGAAGTCTTTTCTGCTCACCAAGGTTGCATTTATTTGATCAAAAATACAGTAAAAATTCTGAAATATTATTACAATTTAAGATGGCTGTTTTCTGTGTAAATTTATTTTAAACTGTAATTTATTTTTGTGATCAAAGCTGAATTTTCAGCATCATTACGCCAGTCTTCAGTGTCACATGATCTTCAGAAATCATTCTAATACAATAAGAAACATTTCTGATTATTATCAATGTTGAAAACAGTTGTGCCGCACAATATTTTTGTGGAAACCATGATACATTTTATTTTTTCAGGATTCACAGATGAACAGAAGGTTCAAAAGAACAGCATTTATTTGAAACAGAAATATTTTGTAACATTATAAATGTCTTTACTGTCACTTTTGACCCATTTAATGCAGTCCTGGTAGTGTATGAGAAGTTTAATATTAAGTTATGTGAAGCAGGGTTTTCAACCAATGAGATTTCACTGTGGGCGGAGCTACTACTACAGCTTGATGTGCCAGAAATAGACATCAACTTAACAGCACACAGATAAGTGCTGCTCTGTTCAGTCAGGCCTAGATAAAGACACAGGGTGAGTGTTTGTCAGGACAGAGAGAGCAAGAGAAAACGAAAGAAAAACTCTGAGCAGATGAAATGAATCTTTAGAGATTAGAGCGTGGGATCCTGCCAGAGAAATCTATCCTGTACTGAGAAACTCAGATCAGACCCAGCATGCCTCTCTGTTTGCCACCGTTACTGTCTGGTCTGGCTGAGTCTCTCCCATGAGTCCTAAAAGCCCAGAATTCCTCAGGCTCCCTCAGGGGTCAATAACACGGCTGACACTCCCTCCTGTCAGGAGGTCACAGTTAATGAATCACAGACTTTTGCTGAAGAACACACTGATTTTGAGTGGGCTGGAGAAAAAAACCAGGCAGTGTCAGAATATTTTGTAAAGATATGAGCAAACAAACGTTATGTAACATTAATAGAACATTGTTATCTGGTCTTCAGTAATCTCAAAATGTTAGCACCAAAATAGTATTTAAACATTATTCATGGATTTTTTTTTTTTTCTTTCTGAATGTTTTCGTTTGTCTAATGATTTTTTTAAAAAGTTACTACTTGTTTCAGAGAATATTCAAAAGTAACGTTCACATCATGTTTGCAAAATTCTAAAATGGAATGTTCCCTTAATGTTTGCATAACCACATTTTAAACATTTAAAAAGGGGATGTTTTGATTTTTTTTAGAGAACATTCAAAAAACATTCGTAATGTAAAGTAACGTTTCCAAAGCATTTGCAAAATTTTGAAAATAAATGTTCTCTCAATGTTTGCATAATCAAAAAAAAAAAACTTTAAGATGTTCAGAAAACATTCGTTTTCATAACTAAATGTTCTCAAAAAAAGGTGTTTATATATTGTTCATGGAGTGATTTTTTTTTCTGAATGTTACAGTTAAACATTTTTTTAAATGTTGCTACTTTATTTGGAACATTTGGAGAACATTCAGTAACATTCATATAATGTTTGCAAGAATTCTAAAATGGAATGTTCCCTTAATGTTTGTATAACATTAAGAAAAAAAAAAAAAGTTGTTCAAAACATCCAGAAATAACATTTTTCAAAACTTGTTAGCACCAAAATAGTAGTTATACATTGTTTTAATGAACTGTTTTAGTTTTTAGATTTTTTAAATGTTACCAATTGTTTCAGAATGTTCTGAGAACATTCAAAAGTAACATTCCTATCATGTTTGCAAAATTATATCATGGAATGTTCCCTTAACATTCACATAACAAATTTTTTTTAAAACATTTTGAATGTTCAAAGCGTTGTTGTGTGCGCTGTGTGAACATGATCTTACTGTAGTTCTAGACTAAATGCAAACTCAGAATATGAAGCAAACCTGCAATAATTAAATATGTTCAACAACACAAATATCCTTTAAGTATTTAATTCCATTTTATTCACCAGCGTCTTTGCTGCTGACCTTCGATGATCCAATTCAACCATATGAATAAGCAAAAATGACTTTAGATAAACATAACATTTTTTATTGCTGAAGAGTGTTGAACTTTCTTCTCCGGCGTCCTATTCTTCATGCGATCCAGAAGAGCAGAAAGGTTTGTTTGAGCTGCGCTCTCTACTGTACAGACGTGAATTTACATTTGCTCCAGCCTGAGGCGGATTCACTGCATACTAAGCAGAAAACATCAAACTTCCAGTGCAGACGACTTTGTTCATTATAATACCAAACTAGTTTTAATGCAACAAAACAAACTGTTAAATGTGTTGCTACTACTGCAACATCATGTTTTAATCTGTGTGTGTGTGTGTGTGTGTGTGTGTGTGTGTGTGTAGAGGCTGATAGAGACATCGTCATGGGGAGATGATTTGACAGCCATCGAGCAGCAGATAGCCAATCACAGCGCGTTTCACAACTCCCTCCAGAGAAGTGTGGAGGTGGAGCGAGCGCGAACGGAGCTGGTGAGTTACACACACAAACCTCTTCAATGAAACAACTCAGACGTGACCTTTAAAACACACACACACACACACACTGTTACTGGCTGCCATATCAGAGCTGGACTGCTTAAATTATGGTCTGATTAGTCTAATTTATCTGTGGCAGATTAATAACTGTCCATCTTTCCTACTGTGCATCATGATGCACCTGGTTTTCTTGTAAGCACATAAAATTCAGGATTATAGTTTGTAGTGAGATTTATTACACAATTAGGTCATATATCACCTCATAATCTAAAAACAAAACAATAAACAAAGTGTGTGTATATGTGTCTGTATATATGTGACCCTGGACCACAAAACCAGTCATAAGTGTCAATTGTTCAAAATTTGAGATTTCTACATCATCTGAAAGCTGAATAAATAATCTTTTTATTGATGTATGGTTTGTTAGGATAAGACAATATTTGGCTGAGATACAACTATTTGAAAATCTGGAATCTGAGGGTGCAAAAAAATTTAAATATTGAGAAAATCTCCTTTAAAGTTGTTCAAATGAAGTTCTTAGCAATGCATTTTACTAATCAAAAATGAAGTTTTGATATATTTATGGTAGGAAATTTTCAAAATATCTTCATGGAACATGATCTTTACTTAATATCCTAATGATTTTTGGCATAAAAGAAAAATGAATAATTTTGACCCCTACAATGTATTTTTGGCTATTGCTACAAATATACCCCAGCGACTTAAGACTGCTTTTGTGCTCCAGGGACACACGCATATACATATATATATTTATTTTTTATTTTTTGTAATGTTTCTTTTTTTAAGAAAATAATTAATTTATTTAAATTATATAAAGAAAATTATTAATTTATTGAAATAATTTTACAAATTGTATTCATTTTTATTAAATATTTCATATTATATATTTTACCTGAAAATCAAAAGAAACAGAACAAATAAAACATGATATTTCACATGTGGGTGTCAATATGCAGAAATGTTTTAGATGTTATGTAATGTTTGAAAAAATATGTTTATTAAAATAATTGTACTAACTGTATTCATTTTTTTTCCATTTCATTTTTTGTGATTTCATGTAATTTTTTTTAAAACATTTAATTTTTTCATGTGTGTGTGTAATTTAGATAGATAGATGGATAGACAGATACACAGTATATAGAGATTATACTGTATGTTATAGACAATATGTAGTATATCTAATGTATATAGTATAATGCATCATGGCAGTATTTGTTGTACATTTTCACTTTTTTGTTGCTTTAGTTGCGAGGCAAAGACCAAAATCCAGAACTGACCAAATCCTGTCTCAACAAAATGGACCAAGAATGGGACAGTCTACTGGTGAGACCGGCTCAAATCAAATCCAGACTTAAACGTACCGCTAAAAACACATGCTGTGTTTACTTTCTTTAGAAGCTGCAAATCACATGTTTCTTAGATGGTTTGAATTTCCCAGTGTGTGAGAGAGTTATTAAGACATAACCTGCACTGATCTTCAGAAAGCCTCGTACCAGCGGAGTGTCCAGCTGCAGGACCTGCGGAACATCATCGAGGAGATCTCCAGTCAGATCATGTGGGTGAACGAGCGAGAGGAGGAGGAGCTGGTGTTCGACTGGGGTGACAAAAACATCGACGCCTACATCCCTCAGAAACAGGAGAGCTTCTCAGTAAGAGCACACACACTCATTACTGACAATACACTTGATTTCTTCATCAGTGTGTGTGAAAACAACACCAGAATGAGACATTTGTGACCCTGGAGCACAAAACCAGTCTTAAGTCGCTGGGGTATATTTGTAGCAATAGCCAAAAATACATTGTATGGGTCAAAATTATCCATTTTTCTTTTATGCCAAAAATCATTAGGATATTAAGATCATGTTCCTTAAAGATATTTTGTAAATTTCTTACCATAAATATATCAAAACTTCATTTTTGATTAGTAATATGCATTGCTAAGAACTTCATTTGAACAACTTTAAAGGTGATTTTCTCAATATTTAGATTTTTTTGCACCCTCAGATTCCAGATTTTCAAATAGTTGTATCTCGGCCAAATATTGTCCGATCCTAACAAACCACACATCAATGGAAAGCTCATTTATTCAGCTTTTAGACGATGTATAAATCTCAATTTTGAAAAATTGACACTTATGACTGGTGTTGTGCTCCAGGGTCACATGTTGCCTTGGCAAATAGCTGAAATAAATAAATAAATAAATAAAATAAAATAAAGATTTTTCAATACTGTATTTAAGTTAATGTTTTATTTCAAGTAATGAAAATGTTTTTCATGGTTTTAGTTAATGATGATAACCCTGTTTAGGGGTCTCAGCATAATAAAATCAGATGACTGAAAAAATGCAAAGTGCATTTGCATTTAATATGCATATGTTTTAAAGAAGCTGAAGAGTGAATAAACACCGGTAAACTCAGGTTAATTAACTCACCCAAATGCATCCTATATGAAATTAATCAGACATTAAACATAATATCACAACTTGTGTCTGCTCCGAATGATGCAAATGCACAAATGAACTTAATTAACAAACTAGACAGAATTGTAAGTCACACTGTTACAATAGTGAATGCACTGTAATATTATTATTATTTCAGGCTTTTACAAAAATGCATGTTTAAATTAATCTATAAAAAGTGTGAAAATATTTGATTTCATTTTGCACTCATTTCTCATAAACTAAAATAACTGTTTATAGTTGATGTATGTATTTTACCTGGTGAAGCCAGGTGTTTTATGAATGAAAAACCCTATATGAAGTTACTGCTAATGAAGTTTATTTTATTTTAGAATAAAATGAACTAAGATTAGTACAATTTAACATGAGAAAATATGGTGTGAATTTAAAGCACATTTCCATATAATGATCAAAAACTATGACTAAATCATTTTAAATATTTTAAATTCATTTTTTAAAATAAAAGCAGTTAAAGAGCAGGTTTGTTTTTATTGAACACGGTGCTGTTTGGTTTGTATTTCTTTATCTGCTGCGCCCTCTTGTGGACTGTGTGTGCTACTGTATTATCATGTCTTTTGAATATCAGTTAGGTTTTGGAGATACTTAAGTGATGATTTTTTTTTCAGGTAACACATTTAGGTTATAAAAACGTTGTGAAAATGTTGTTTTGAAATGTATTAGTTTTCTTGATGTGATTATAACCTTATTGAAAGCTTACAAAAACAACTAACTTTATTTTTACCCAAAATATAATGTTATTTGAATGTTTTTGTAATATTCTAAGAATTTTAAAATGTCCAGTTTTCTTAATGTGACTAAAACATTATTTATAGGTTACAAAAAAACATTTGTTAGAATGTTTATCAAGTACAAATAACATCATAAGGATGATAAGACAATGTTGTTCTGATATGTGACCCTGGAGCACAAAAGCAGTCTTAAGTCGCTGGGGTATATTTGTAGCAATAGCCAAAAATACATTGTATGGGTCAAAATTATTAATTTTTTTTAATGCCAAAAATCATTAGGATATTAAGTAAAGATCATGTTCCATGAAGATATTTTGTAAATTTCTTACTGTAAATATATCAAAAATTATTTTTTGATTAGTAATATGCATTGCTAAGAACTTCATTTGGACAACTTTAAAGGAGATTTTCTCAATATTTAGATTTTTTTGCACCCTCAGATTCCAGATTTTCAAGTAGCTGTATCTCGACCAAATATTGTCCGATCCTAACAAACCATACATCAATGGAAAGTTTAAGGATGATGTATAAATCTCAACCCTCATGACTGGTTTTGTGGTCCAGGGTCACATATGTTTAATAGTATATTGACTATTAAAAAGTGTATAAGAATGTTCCATGAACATTACTTTAAGGATGTTTGTCCTAACATTTATATCACTTTTAAAAAGAGAGTGAAAGTTGTGAAAAACCCTGTTGAATGTGTTTCAGAAACTCATGAGTGAACTGGAGCAGAAGGAGATTCAGCTGAACGTGCTCAAATTGAAGGTAGACGGTCTGCTGAGAAACAAACACCCAGCGGCTGATAAGATCCAGGTGAGCACGTCTGGGCTCTGATACGCTCCTGTGGTGTTTTCCCCCGTGCTGTCGTGTTTCTCGCTCAGTCTGACTGTGTTTCTCAGGCTTACATGGAGACGCTGCAGACGCAGTGGAGCTGGCTCCTACAGATCACCAAATGCATTAACGTCCACCTGAAGGAAAACGCACGATACAGCCAGGTGAGATGGATGCGGTTTTCTGCATTTTGGATTGCGTGCCCTAGTAAAAAAGTAATATATTTAACCTCCTGAGACCCTGCATCCTCATATGAGGACATTATATTTTAGTGAGACTATAGCCTGCATGTCTGGAAGTCCTGTACGGAGCACATTCAGGGCTTTTCAGAGATACTAAATGATTGGATGTTTCACCATGAACACTCCCTCCCACCTAATTTTTATATTGTGTGTCATAAATCAACATCTCAGGAAAATGTTATGGGGTTTCAAATCAAAATATGACTTTCTGTTACGAAACAGGACTTTGTTTTTAATACATGTCCACTGTAGAGGACACCAGGACTTAAAGCATGTTTATTACACATTTTGGGAGACACAATAAATTAACAGGGAAAGAAATTATATTTCAGTATTCTATGAAATATTATATATTATTATGAAAATCTTGTCAATTATTACTCCCATTATTGCACTTCTTTTTTTATTACATGTTGCCCCAAAAACACATTAATATGCAAATTAGATACAGTTTATAGATGCATTGTATATAATGAGAAAACTCATTTAAGGCCATTTAACACACATTTTGCAGAAAGAAAAATGGTACATCAAATCATTCTGTTATAATATAGTTGAGAATCATCTTTATACAAAGTACAAAATCTTAAACTAAAAATGTATTGGTGATTTAAAAAATCAGTTTTTGCCTATGCATGTTCATTCATGTCTTTTTTTTTTTTTTTTTTAAAGAAATTGAGTCCCGACATAGCATAACTTATGAATGAAATATCTTTTTTTTTTTTTTTTTTTACATGTTTTTTTAATGCTCTAAACAATGTAAAGACATGAAAAAAACTAATTTTTTCCTAAAACTTTTTTCTCGGGTCTCAGGAGGTTAAAATACATTCATTTCATACTACGTATAGTTCAAATCTATTACCATATTTGCACTGTTATGGTCATTGGCCGTATATAAACATGCTATTTACATACCTCACTGTATAATGCACCTTCTGTTAATACTTCCTTGCATCTTATGATGTATTACAGTCGTTTTGCATTGAGCTGGTCTCTTCCCTTCTACCTCATAATTTGCACTATATGTCATAAAGCTTAATGTATATACACATATTCTATATTTTATGTGTTATTTACTGTATATACCTTGCACTTCTGGTTAGATGCTAACGGCATTGGCTCTGTGCTTGTACTCTGCACAATGACAATAAAGTTGAATCTAATCTAAAAATATTTACTGAAAGATAACTCGAGACTTACTGATATAAATATTATAATTAAACTTTACTTGGCATATTACTTGTGCACGATGCACTTTTCTTAATATTAAGTCTAAAATGTGTTTTAATGTCACTTTTGATGAGGATTGTATGATCTTTGAATAATATCAGTCTAATTAAATGCAAAATATTTAAAGTGTACCTGAAGTATACTTGCAATAGTTCCATTTTAGCACAATCAAATATACTAAGTATATCTTTAATTGTACTTCAGCACTACTTCTGCACAATTAAAGTGCATTAAGTACAAAATTAGTTATTCTAATTTAGTAGACTTTAAGTATACAATTGCAGGACATTTTACAAACAGTACATAAATGTAAAAATTGTGTTTGTAGTATACTTAGCATGACAGAAATGTATTTCAAATACATTTAAGTTATGCATCTTTATGCTCTGTTTTCCACAGTTCTTCAAGGAGGCGAGCGAAATGAACGGCAAACTGCAGAAAGAGCACGACAACATCCGCAAGAACTTCTCCTGCGATAAATCCACCGCTCTACCCAACCTACTGGAGCTGCTGCAGGGCCTGGAGGTGACGCTTCGGTCCGGTTTAACACTGTGAGCGCTGATGCAGCACTGCGGCTTTATCAGCGTGTGTGTGTGTGTGTGTGTGTGACAGAGAGAGCGCGAGCGTCTGACGGAGCAGAGGGAGATGGTCCAGCAGCTGGTGCTCAAATCCAAGAGCATCATCAGACTGAAACCCAGAAACCCAGACGAGAAGATCACGGGCCAAAATATCCTCGTGCAGGCGCTGTGTGACTTCAGACAGGACGAGGTGACATTTACATGCATATGCATATATATATATATATATATATATATATATATATATGTATGTATGTACATATGTGTGTGTGTGTGTATATATACACACATACACACACACACACATTTTTATTTTTATAATAGTATATTTTTAAATTATCATATTGTTAATAATAACTAAAAATATATATAGTTATAAAAAAAAATATATATATATATATATATATATATACGTATAATCTTCCTTTTATTAAAACTTTTTTTTAACTGGTCAAAAGTGTATAATTACAATTATTTTCTGTTTTTGAAAACAGTTTCTTGCTCACCAATGCTACATTTATTTGATCATAATATTTCTTTAATATTTTAAATATTATAATATTTTTTATATTTAATGGAAATATTATATAGATAAAACAATAACAGTATTATGTTGGATAAAATGTATAGAATATTATACTATATAAATATAATGTTTTGAGGAAACTGTGATACACTACAATTCAAATATTTGGGAAAAGTATGATATTTTTTTATGTATATATAAATATGGATTTTTTTTGAAACTGTGATACAAACCAATTCTAAAGTTTAGGAAAGTTTAAACAAAAGTTGTTGTTTTTTTAAATAGTTTTTATATTAATAATAGTATTCATAGTATTTATAATTAAATAATTTTATAATTAAATCTAAATTAAAAGTTTTATTCAGCCAGGACACATTAAATTGATCAAAAGTGCATTTAAACATTTTAATGCTACAAAAGGTTTCTATTTCAAATAAATGCTGTTTTGAACTTTCTATTCGTCTGTGAATCCTGAAAAATAAAATGTATCACAGTTTCCACAAAAATATTAATCTGCACAACTTTCCACATTGATAATAATCAGAAATGTTTCTTGAGCAGCAAATCAGCATATTAGAATGATTTCTGAAGATCATGTGACACTGAAGACTGGAGTAATGATGCTGAAAATTCAGCTCCACATCACAGAAATAAATGACATTTTACTATATATTACAATAAAAAACAGTTATCTCAAACTGTAAAAATATTGTACAATTTTTACAATATTTTTGATTAAATAAATGCAGCCTTGGTGAGCAGAAGAGACTTATTTCAAAAACATTAAAAATCTTCAATTAAATCTTAAATTCTTCAATGAATTCATACAATTGAGTATCAATACTTTAAACACTTTACGCAGAAAATGTCGCCCATGTTTCATAAATGATGCACAGTGGGAAATAAAGTGCTGTTCTGGTTATGCGTTTGTCAGAGTGTGTGTCTGTTGTCGTGTGTCTGTAGAAGACGATCCGTAAGGGAGATGAAGGGATCCTGAAGGATAACTCTGAGCGAACCACGTGGCAGGTGACGGGACCCGGAGGAATGGACATGCAGGTGCCTTCGGTCTGTCTGTTAGTGCCACCTCCAAACCCAGTCGCCATCAGCCTGGCCAACAAGTGAGACACACACACCACACACACACACGCACGCACGCACACACACACACACACGCACGCACGCACACACACACACACACGCGCACACACACACACACACACACACACGCATGCACGCACGCACACACACACACACACACACACGCACGTGCGCGCACACACATGCATGCGCACACACACACACACGCGCACACACACACACACACTTGTTCTGCTATCCTTGTGGGGACTCTCATAGGCATAATGTTGTTCTGCTGTACAGACCGAGCGCATCGGGGCCCCACACCAACCCTACACCTAAAACCTACCCCTTACAGGAAAATTTTCTGCATTTTTACATTTTCAAAAACTTCATTCTGTGTGATTTATGTTTGTTTACCCGTGGGGACCTCAATTTAGGTCCCCACCGTGACACAAGACCCCATGAGGCTGTGTGTATTCAGGTCTAAGTCCCCACCAGGATAGAAAAAACAAGTACACACACACACACACACACACACACATGCATGCGCGCGCACACACACACACACACACGCATGCACACACATGCATGCACGCGCACGCACACGCACGCATGCACACGCACACACACGCGTGCGCGGACACGCAGGCACGCACGCACGCACGCACACGCACACACGCGCGCACGCGCACACACACACACACACAATCTATACATATATTGTTGTTAGTAATATAATGTAATAACAATTACTATAGTGCCTCAACCATAAAAACTACACTACCAGTCAAAGGTTTTTGAACAGTAAGATTTTTTTATGTTTTTTAAAGAAGTCGTTTCTGCTCACCAAGCCTGCATTTATTTGAACCAAAGTACAGCAAAAACAGTACAATTTTGACATATGTTTACTATTTAAAATGAGTGTTTTCTATTTGAATATATTTGAAAATGCAATTTATTCCTGTGATTTCAAAGCTGAATTACTCCAGTCACATGATCCTTCAGAAATCATTCTAATATTCTGATTTGCTGCTCAAAAAACATTCTTTATTATTATTATGTTGAAAACAGCAGAGTATATTTTTTCAGGTTTCTTTGATGAATAGAAAGTTCAGAAGAACTGCATTTATCTGAAGTAGAAATCTTTTGTAACTTTATAAATGAATTTATCATCACTTTTGATCAATTTAATGCATCCTCGCTAAATAAAAGTATTAATTTTTAAATATATATATATATATATGCAGTAATGATGCTGGAAATTCAGCTGCATCACAGAAATAAATTATATTTTAACAGATATTCACATAGAAAGCAGTTATTTTAAATAGTAAAAATATTTCACAATATTACTGCTTTTGCTGTGTTTTGGATCAAATAAATGCAGGCTTGGTGAGCAGAAGAGAATTCCTTGAAAAACTTAAAAAATCTCACTGTTCAAAAACTTTTGACTGGTAGTGTATTTCTGCACGTCAGACATGATTTAAGACATTATTTAGTTGCTTTATAACAGTTTATCTGTGTTTGTTTGACGGCAGGAACTCTCAGTATTATGAGGCCATTCTAACCGTCTGGAATCAGCTGTACATCAACGTCAAGAGTATGATCTCGTGGCAGTACTGTCTGCTGGACATCAACCGCATCAATTCACTCACCATCAACATGGTAATGTGTAAAAATTCTGAAATATTATTACGATCTAAAACAGCTGTTTTCTATGTGAATATCTGTTAAACTGTAATTTATTTCTGTGATGCGCAGCTGTATTTTCAGCATCATTACTCCAGTCTTCAGTGTCACATGATCTTCAGAAATCATTCTAATATGCTGATTTGCTGCTCAAGAAACATTTCTGATTATTATCAATGTTGAAAACAGTTGTGCTGCACAATATTTTTGTGCAAACTGTGATGCATTTTATTTTTCAGGATTGACAGATGAATAATAAGTTCAAAAGAACAGCATTTATTTGAAATAGAAATCTCTTGTCACATTATAAATGTCACTTGTTGCACACAAAATGTGCATTATCAAAGCAACTAAGCAACAAATTGATCAAAACCGCTAACAAAACAATTGCTTTTCGTCTTTGTTTGTGTGAAAGCTTTCCAAAATGGGTCCGGAGGAGTACAGCAGCATCATCAGAAGTCTGGAGATGCACTTCCAGGAGTTCAAGAAACACTCGCAGGGTTCAGAGCTGTTCGGGGCCGAAGACCAGAAACACATCGAGAGCCAGTATACAGGAGCCCAGCAGCACTACAGCAAACTGGTGGTGGACCTGCCCACGTACGGTCAGTGTGCAGCAGTCTTATTTTCCTAAATCAAGCTGCATTTACTTCAGAAGGAAAATGACTTAAGATATTAAATCTTGTTTTCTGAAAAATGTTTCAAAATTAAGTGTTTATGGTTAAAATAATCTTTGAATTAGATTTTTCTTACAGCACTTTTTACTGATATTTTTAACTCACTTAATTTTTATCAATTTTTCAGAAAACATGACCTAATAGTCATTTTAGTTCCCTAGTAAATGTATTTTGATTTAATAATGTTTGGATATTTTAAATGGAAAGCAAGTTGAAAATACTGACTAAGAAAATTGTTTTTTGTATGGTATGCACAGATACACAACAAAAATGCAGAATTCAGGAGTCTCAAGATATTAATATCTTTTTCTTAAATAAACCTTACCAACAAGTTTCTTGTTGTTGTAAGCATATATCTTGCAAAAATGTATAGATTTTTTAATATAGATTTATTTATATTATTTATTAAAATTTGGAATAATTATGATTTTTTTCTTATCAAGGATGCGTTTATTTGATCAAAATATTTTTATATAATATTTTATATAAATATTATGTAATATAAATAATATAATAATGGTATTATGTAATATAATATCTATATTACGACGGCGTTTTAGTGCCACCTTAAAAAATAAAAAATATATAAAATTACGAGATTAAAGTCGTAATGTTTCGAGATTAAAGTCGAAATGTTTCGAGATTAAAGTCGAAATGTTTCGAGATTAAAGTCGAAATGTTACGAGATTAAAGTCGAAATACTACGAGAATAAAGTCGAAATACTACGAGAATAAAGTCGAATGTTTCGAGATTAAAGTCGAAATACGAGAATAAAGTCGAAATGTTACGAGATTAAAGTCGAAATTTTACGAGAATAAAGTCGAAATATTACGAGAATAAAGTCGAAATGTTTCGAGAATTTAAATCGTAGAAATTAAGTTATAATATTTTGAGAGTAGGCCTATAGCCTATATTGTGCACGCAAATAGCCCGCATTGAGAGCACCGGGAGAAGTGGCCAGGCCACCGGAATTGATTTGAATATTGTTGCATCCGAGCGGCCGCTTCATCTTACTGGGATGAAGAGTCAATTTTAAGGCCTCGCGGAAACAGCTTAATATCAAGAATATGATATTTATTAACAGACTGAACAGGAACAACTGTTTATCTTAACATCAGCTCACACTCAATCGACAATCCTTTGGGGGGCGCTGTAGCTCTCTTATTTAAACCTTTTTTAATACATTACAAATATATGTGGGATTATTAGCAGAAATCATACCATGTGTCATACTCGTGGGGACAGTCACAGTATGCTTGGAGATAATATTTCATGTCTTCCATTGCATTCGTTATTTGTAGTGCGCCAGCCACCCAACAGCAATAGCTTAAGCTTTGTGCTTTTAATATAAATCAAAATCTCAGCTTTCAAAATCAGTTTTATAGCGAAACACAAATTATATGTCTCACAATAATGTGATTTTCAAGCTCTTTAATGTGGCGTGACAGATCGCTGTATTTATGTGAATCAATTCATTAAATTATTGTGAAAATTCCACCTTACTCCGCAAAACATCTGCAGGCGCCCAAACTTTCATTCCTCGCATAACCTGTTTAATTAAACAGCACAAACGTTCTAAAGGTTGAAGTAACCAAATTTGTTAACATAAGTTATATTGTTGTCTTTTCTGCTGTAAACTTATGACTATTCACAAACTGTTTTAGTCATGGTATAAAACTGTAATGAGTGAAAATAATATTTCATGTCTTCCATTGCATTCGTTATTTATAGTGTGCCAGCCACCCAATAGCAATAGCTTAAGCTTTGTGCTTTTAATATAAAACAAAGTCTCAGCTTTCAAAATCAGTGTCAGTTTTATAACAAAATACAACTTATAAATGTGTTTTTGCTCTTTATTTCATGTTTATAGCAAGATATAAAAGTGAAGGAACATCATAATGCATGAAAAAAAACAAACAAAAAAAAACAGTTTAGCCTATTTTAGAATGAAAATAATGTCTCGTAGTTCGTTATTGTAATCGGAAAGATCATTAACTCACATGCCACTTGACAAACACATTATTGCAATATAGCCTACATATTGTTTGTATTTCGCTATAAAACTGACATATTTTGAAAGCTGAGATTTTGGAATATCTCCCGGTGCTCCCAATCCGGGCCATTTGCATGCGCAAAAGGCTAGAATAGTCTATCTCAAAATAGTATAACTATAATCTTTATTCTCGAAACATTTCGACTTTATTCTCGTAATATTTCGACTTTAATCTCGAAACATTTCGACTTTAATCTCGTAACATTTCGACTTTATTCTCGTAACATTTCGACATTAATCTCGTAGTATGTCGACTTTAATCTCGAAACATTTCGACTTTATTCTCGTAATATTTCGACTTTAATCTCGTAACATTTCGAATTTTTATTCTCGTATTTCGACTTTAATCTCGTAACATTTTCGATTTCCTTATTCTCGTAGTATTTCGACTTTATTCTCGTAATTTCGACTTTATTCTCGAAATATTACGACTTTAATCTCGTAATCTTAGATTTTTTTTTTTTAAGGTGGCACTAAAACGCCGTCATACTATATAATATTAGATTATATAAATATAAAAATTTTTGTGGAAACAATGATACACTAACATTCAAAAGTTTGTGGAAAATATTTTTTAAAGGAAATTAATACATCTAGTCATTAATATTAACATTAATATTAATATCTCTGATATCTCTATCATCTCCAGAAAAATTCCTTAAAACAAGACAAATTTACTGATAAGCAAAACTGTGCAAGTAAGATATTAAGACTTGTTTTCACAAGATATATCTTGGAATAAATTAATTTTTTAAATAATTTTCTTAGAATTTTTTTTTTTTTTAACAAATTTTTGTTGGTTAAAATATAAATGTAAAAAGTTTAGTGAGGTTTATGCTATGA
This sequence comes from Tor tambroides, assembly GCA_021397915.2. Classification (NCBI taxonomy): domain Eukaryota; kingdom Metazoa; phylum Chordata; class Actinopteri; order Cypriniformes; family Cyprinidae; genus Tor; species Tor tambroides. The sequence goes on along the minus strand of JAFVLL020029093.1, from coordinate 21,006 downwards.
AGAAAAAGGGAAAAAACACCAGATTTTTTTCCCCTTAAAGCAAATATTATTATCTTATGCAGTTTTTTTTTTTTTTTTGCAATTCTCAAGTACATTTATATTTAGATAGATAGATCTGCATTTTGTGATTTTTTTTTTTTTTTTTTTTTTTAGTAAATGATCAAAAGGATTAATAATGCAGGTTTATTTTCAGAGCCTCTTTGATCATATTTAGCAAGGGTGCCAATAATTCTGACCACGACTATAGATAGATAGATAGATAGATAGATAGATAGATAGCTGAACATAAAAATACTATGGAAGTTAATGGGGACCATGAACTGAATTTAGATTTTTGTGTGAACTGTCCCTTTAAGTGCAGTTAACGCCACACTATGAAGAATGTTTAGATATTTGTAATTGCAAACAAGTCAAAACCAATGAATATCTTCTGTTTAACGTCCTGAATGTGTTGTGTTTATCGTAGCCGCTCGAGGCGAGGGATCTGAATACGCGGCGGCCGTGAGCGTCAAACTGCTGAACGAACTCAACACAGTGCGACTGAGTCTGGACAACGCAGAGTCGTCTCTCGTCACGTTCCTGTACATCGCGCTAGGAGAAGACGCGCCGGAGGAGTGCGGACGCCACATCGCCAGCACAGAGGTGACAAACACAAGAGTCCGGTGTCCTGACATTTCATCCTACCCGCCAGATTTTACTGCGCATGCGCACATCAATATTGTGTCATTTTTCTCACGCTGAACAACGATAATTACTGTATTTGCATTACTGTAAGGGGTAGGTTTAGGGTTGGGGTAGGTGTAGACATTATTAAAACTAGGGCTGTCAGTTTAATGCATTAACTTAATTAATTAGTTATGAAAAAATAACGTGATTAAAATATTAACGCAGTTAACGCACTGGCCCCGCCCCCAGACCTGTACATCATCTTATATTTCATACAGTTGACTGTTGACAAATATGATGCAGGGCAACAAATGCAGTTATGCCCTAAAATTCAAGATATTGGGGCAAAACTGCTCCTGTATGAGTTTTTGTCTCATATTTATATCACATGATAAGCGAGAGCAATATCACACGAGTGCTGTTTGTCTGGAATATCACAAGTGCAAATGTGATTTTATACAACAGTTCAGTAAATATGAAGGTAATATTGTGTTATATTTTAAACACAATATTGTCTGTTTTTGCTCAGTTTTCCAAACAAAAATATTATCTATAAAGTGACAGCAGAACTGTTGTGCATCCTCGAGCAAAACAGAGGTGTTTGGTTTCTGAATGAATCTGTGTTTTGAACGAATCGTGTGAATCAATGATTCAAAGACTCATTCATAAAGTGAGCCATTTACTTCATTCCTGAATGAATCAGCTATTTGAACGAATCGAATAAATGAAAGACTCAAAAAGGCATTTACTGCCACCTGCTGGCAGTTTTAGTTTCTTATAAAGAGTATTCTTTCATTTAAAAAAAGGGGGGAAAACTTTAAAGGGATAGTTCCCCCAAAAAATTTAATTATGTCATCATTTACTCAAACCTGAATGACTTAGGCCCACTTTCTTTTGTGGAACATAAAAGAAGGATTTTTGATTTTTTTGGTTACCAATGACTTCCATTGCATGAACGAAAAAAAAAAATCTCAAATTATCTTCTTTTATGTTCCATAGTTTATGTTAGGCCGTTGTAGCCTAAACGTTTTATGTTAAATAAAATAAAATATTTCTTTCTAAAGCGACTGTTTGTAATGTCTAATTAATACTTTCTCATTTAACACAAAAATAGCTTTAAATAATCATTTGGGGGTATTTTCACCGCCAAATGTAATTTGTGATTAATTAGATTAATGAATCGACACATCATGTAATTAATTAGATTAAAAATTTTAATTGACTGACAGCCTTAATTAAAACACAATCTAATAGGTAGGAAAATTCATTTATTGTTAGTTTCCGGCCGTTGCTGTATCCCTTCTAGCCACAACCCTGAATAATTACTGTATTTGCATTACTGCAGGGGTAGTTTTAGGGTTGGGGTAGGTGTAAACGTTAATAACCCATAATTTGACAGGTAGCATTTTTCGTTGAACTGTACTACCTAGGGCTGGGCGATATATCTCATGCGATATGCATGCGCATCTCATCAGTAAAGCCGGTTCCTTGATTAGTGGTAAATCTCCATCACCTGTTTTCAAGGCTGAATTCACTGAAGTCTCTGCTGAATGATCTTCTGAAAGCTGAAGACGTGGTGAAAATTTATTCAGCTCGGCTGGCAGAGAAAGAGACGGCATCGCTCAACCCGGACGAGGTGCAGAAATACCAGGAAGAGCTTCAGGTAATTATGTTTAGATATTTATGGAAAACAAGGCAAAAAAAAACTAAAAATATTTTTTAAAAATTTTAAATAAAAATATTTAAATGATTTATTATTTAATTATTTTTTAATTAATTAAAATGATAAAACTGTAATTATTTTAAAGGGAAAAATCAAGAAAACCCGAACGAGTCCTTTGTGTAGAGTCTAACTCTACATTATGACTTAACCTGTACTTTTTCTCCAAACCCAGAGTATGCGCAGTGATTTGGAGCAGAAGCAGGATTTGCTGAATTCACTGCTGGCCGATCTGAATAAAGTGCAGCAGTATAACGAACAGACGGGTCAGGGCCGTTACCGGTGCATCATCAACCTCTCCCAGTACACCGAACACGTCAACCAGCTGTCAGACCGCTGGAAACGCATCCAGATTCAGATCAACAACAGGTCAGATACTCCTTCCCCAAACGTCTGCTTTTCCAGCTGCAGGCCTGAAAGAGTCGACTAACGAGGGTGTTTTCTCAGGCTGGGCGATCTGGACGCTTACCTGCCGCATCTGCAGAGATATCTGCAGTCGAGTTCTCATCTCAGCGGCTGGATCGACCAAACCCAGCGACAGATCGAGTCTCAGCAGGCCGTCAAGACCGATGATATCGCAGTTTACACACAACTCCTCAACCAACAGAAAGTGAGTCTGGAAAACAGAGCTAATCACTAAAACAGTCGCCTAAAGGAATCCACAGCCATTTGTTTAATTTAACTGAACTTTAAGTAGACTTTCATAATGCTCTTTCCTAATGTGTGCAGGCGTTAAACTCTGATATAAAGGCGAAGCGAGAGCTGCTGGAGACGGTGCAGAAAGACGGCGAAACCTGCATAAACACCATCAAGGTATTCAACCTACAGTTTGCTTTAATGTGCTGTTAGAGGATTTTGTAGTGTAAGTACCAACCAAAGATTATGTATAGTAATCAAAACACCAAATGATCATACTTTTCGGCTTATGTAACCTAGGCCATGTCTAATTAACACTTTACAATAAGGTTTCATTTGTTTAAGTTATATATATACTGTATATATATATATATATATATATATATATAATATTGTTTTTTTTTAATATTTCAGATGATTGCAACATTTTGCATTTTAGTTGTTAAACTTGATGTACTAAAATAACTAAAACTGAAATTATAATGAATAAAAACTATATGGACATATATAAAAGCTAATAAAAATGACAAAAAAAACAACTACAAAATTACTAAAACTAGAACTAAAATTAAAATAAAAATGCAAAATGTAAACAAAAACAAAAACTGATTTGGATATTATCAAAAAATATAATAGTATCTCAGGGTTACTAAAATAACACTAACATTAACAAAGATTATTAAATACTGTAACAAATTTACTGCTCATTGTTAGGTGATATTAGTTAATGCATTAACTAATGGGACCTTATTGTAAAGTGTTAAGATAAATATTACAAAACATCACTATAAAATGTAAACTACATTATCGCCCAGCTCTGATCTGAACTGCAATTATAAGACATTTTAAAAGACGATTTAATATTTATAATATCTTCATGCTTTAAAATCGCATCATGACTTTCTGAAAAGCTGCTCTGAAGCCATGTGAAAAGTGCTATACAAACACATATGTGACCCTGGAGCACAAAACCAGTCATAAGTGTCAGTTTTTCAAAATTGAGATTTATACATAATCTGAAAGCTGAACAAATAATCTTTCCATTGATGTATGGTTTGTTAGGATAAGACAATATTTGGCCGAGATACAACTATTTGAAAATCTGGAATCTGAGGGTGCAAAAAAATCTACATATTGAGAAAATCACCTTTAAAGTTGTTCAAATGAAGTTCTTAGCAATGCATATTACTAATCAAAAATTAAGTTTTGATATATTTACAGTAAGAAATTTACTAAATATCTTCATGGAACATGATCTTTACTTCGTATCCTAATGATTTTTGGCATAAAAGAAAATCAATAATTTTGACCCATACAATGTATTTTTGGCTATTGCTACAAATATACCCCAGCGACTTAAGACTGGTTTTGTGGTCCAGGGTCACATATGTAGTCACTGTTTTAGGCTACTGCTGTAGTCTACTAATTTCAGATCTGACAGCATTTTTTAATCATCTGAACTGTGTCTCTGTAGAACTATGAGCTTGAGTTGGCAGCTTACAGCGCAGGACTGAAAACTTTGCTCAGCATCCCTATCAAGAGGACTGTGCTGCAGTCACCATCATCCTCCATTTCAGAAGAGGTACACCTGCAAACACACGCTTTCCCGGACAACACACAAGCGTTACTGTTATTGCAATGTTGTTTTATTATAACATTATCATTTTTGTGCTTATCTTTGTCTCCCAGGTCTCTTCTCTAAATGCGCACTACTTAGAATTGCTCACCCGTTCAAGCGATTACTACAAACTTCTTATGGCTTCCCAGAAGAACATGGAAGAAGTGAAGGTATATAAAGACAGAATGATGAAATCAAGAAAAAGTGAAATATTAAAATAGTAATATCTTATTTTATTTAATATTTATTATTAATATTTTTTTATAATCATATTTAGTGCTGGATAGTAGCTGATTACACATAATCTGGTAATCAGTTTACAAAAATTAAGTACTTGTAATTAGATTACATTACATTTTAAAATACTTGTAAACAGACTACAGTTACTTTTTTATTGATTACATATTATAACAAATTAAATACATAATATTTTTACTTAGTGTTTCATTTTGATTTTGTTGTTTATTTTAATTTTATATTTTATGATCTAATTAATTATTAGCTTTTCATTAATCTCACAAACCCCCTGCAGTTCCTTCATGAACCCCAGTTTTAGAAACCTTGACTTAATGTAATGTTTAATGCACTTCATGTTGTTAATAACAATGAATGGGATATGTTTTCTTTTATATATTTTATTTATTTTCTTTGCATTTTTATATTTATATAGTACAATATTATCCTATTTAAATCAATGTGATAAATGAGTTAAGTCATAAGTAATCTAAAAGTAATCAAAAAGTAGTCTGATTATATTACTTAAAATGTGTAATGTAATAGATTACATTTTTGTCATGTAATTTGGAATCAGTAACAGACTGAAATTTGTAAGTAATCTACCCAGCATTGGTCTTATTAATCTAGATTTCACAAAGTTTTCAGCCAAATTGTGCAGCTGAGCATTTTTAAATTGAATTTTAAATCACAAAAGGGCAATTAGATTTTCCCCCAAATTAAGCAGTCCTACCTAACCCTTCTTCAGTAAATGCAAAAGCCTTAAAATGATCAAGACTTTAAATGGTTTTTGGACTCAGACAAGTCAACAGACATTTTGGCCAAATGTCAGTGTAAGGTTTCATGATGCTAGTTTTTATTCTCAAGGGACTTACCTGCTAAATATATAGTTATGTAGCACAAAATAATGTATTTTAAAATGTTTTCTGCAGATCCGGAATACAAGGATTGAGCTTCTCGAGGAGGAACTCCAGCAGCTGCGAGATGCTATTAAGGATCACACTGCAACGAATGCCTCTTTGCAGGGAGCTCTTCTGAAATACCAGCAGGAGCTGAATGAATCGCAGACACACCTGCTATCTCTGGAAGAGGTGAAGAGGACTGAGACTTTCAAATGCATGGCCACACAAGAGAGCCTGGATTCTTCTACCAACCGCCTTCAAGAGCTTACGGATGAAGTACGTCGCCTCAAACTCCAGTTGGACGAAATGGAGAGGAAGAAGAAAATCGTGGAAGAGCGCTACACATTTTTGCAGGAAGAACACGATGAAACTATGCGCAAGAAACTCAAGGAACTGGAGCAGACCAGCTGGGCCAAGATGGAGCTGGAAAAGACGGTGTCTGAAAGAACCCAAGAGCTGGAACGTCTGCGAAGGGAGTTGGAAGACGAGGCTCGGCGCGTCAAGGAGGCACAGGCAGAGCTGGCAAAGGTAAGGCAGGAGCACAACATAGAGATACGAGAGGTGAAACAGACCTACGAGTCTCAAATCGTCGTTACTCAGACCAGCATGCAGAAGCTTTCGCAGCAGAAGGAAAGTGATGCTGCTTCCATGAGTCTGGAGTTTGAAAGATTAGAGGGAGAATCTAGGGAGTTGAAGGAGCAGCTGCAAAGGCTTCGTATCTCCCTCAGCCAGGAGGAGGCCCAGAGGAAGCACCTGGAAGAGGAGGTCCAGAGACTTAGTGCTGTAAGTACAGAGGAAGGCCGAAAGAGGCATGAGCTGGAATCTCAAGTCCAGTTGTTGTCTAGCCAGAAACGTGAAGCAGACAACAAAACGAGGGAGGTACAGGAGAGCTCCAGTCGGGCACTGCAAGAAAAGAGTAGTGAGATCACCCGTCTCACACGCCTTCTTGAGGAGGAGCGACGTCTGAAAAGATCTTTAGAGGCCGAGACCAAGAGACTAGTGGAGGAGTTGGCCGATCTCAAAACTAAGAACGAAAACTGTAATGTGGAGTTGGTGCAACTATGCTCTTCCCACCAGGAGTTGAGCCTCATCCGGGTGGAGCTGGAGGCCCATGCTCTTGAGAAGGGCCGGTCTGAACAGACTATTACGCGCCTCCAAACCCGCATTCAAGAGCTCCAGGAGGAGCTGAAGCGGCTGGAAAGTGAGTTGGAGAAGCAGCGGCAAGTGGTGGAAGAGGAGGCCAGCAAGCGCAGGAGAACAGAGGTGCAACTTGAAAAGAGTAGCCAGGCCATGCGGGAGTACACCACTACAATCACCACGCTGCGTAAGAGCCAGGAAGAGACCAATCTTGAGGCCAAGCATGTGGATGAAGAATGCAAGCAGCTGAAGGAGGCCCTAGACCGCGCCTTGAAGGAGCACAAAGCGTCTTCTCAGAGCCTTGCCGCCTTGAAAGCCGAGATGAACACTTTGAAACTACAGCTGACGCAGGAGCAGGGGCGCGTCCAAGACTCCAACCAGCGCTACGACGCCCTTCATCGCAGCATGGAAGAGAAGACTTGTGCATTAAACATAGGCACTGCTGAAATTGAGCGTCTGCAAAGGCTCAGTGAAACTCTTACCAAAGATCGCCTCCGCCTGGAGGAGGAGTTGCGCTCTGTGCGTCTAGAACACGAGGAACTGCTCAAAAACAAAAAGCGTGGCGATCGGGAATTGACAGAGCAAATTGCAGCTTTGCAGAAACAGCTTGAGTCCAGCCAGCGTGCCGGTGCAGAGCATGACAGGCTTATGCGACAGCTATCACGAGAGAGAGAAAAACTGCAAGTGGAGATAGACAATGTACAAAAACAAGCCAGAGAGGTACTAGGATAACTAGAAACTAGAGTTCTCGAATTAAAATGCGTAGATTTAGCCAGCTGCATGCATCTCTCTCACGTTGCATGCTATAAATAATTATTGTCTTGACATGCAAAATGTGTCACAATAACATATTTTTTGACATATTTTTGCATGTCTTAATGTGCATGTTTGACCTATTTCTACACCACACCCTGCAGATTTGCATCTTAATACACATCTCTGTAGTTTGTCCTTTGCAAGCTTCCATGCTGCGTGCTTGTTTTGCACAACAGCATCCATTGCATACATGATCAACCACTTTCAAAACATATCAATCTAACCTCTATTGTTCGTGGCACCCTTTGTGATTTCGATACTTTAGAACAGGCGTAGCAAACCCTGCACCTGGTGGGCTAGTATGCTGGGGTTTAGCTCCAACCCTAATCAACCACACTGATCCAGCTAATCAAGGTGTTCAGGATTACTTGAAAATAACAGGAAAGTGTGTTGGAGTGGGGATGGAACTAAAATCTGCTAGAAGGTGGTCCCTCCAGGAGCAGGGTTGGCTATAGCCATGTAATTAGCTTGAAAACCAATCAGTTCTGTTTTGTAATCGTCAATGAATGATAATCATTGTCATACAATAACAAATCATTGTCCTATCTGAAAAATCATATACAGAATGATCACTTTAAATGTTAATACAATAATTTTCTCTTTGGTCCTTTTGTTGCAGACTTCCTCTGTGATCCAAACATCCCAATATCAGTGCAGCAGCCTGCAGCAAGAGCGGGATGACCTCCTCAAGAAAATGGCCGCAATGGAACAGGATATGATGCGCTTGAAAAAGCTGGAAGACGAGCTTGCCCGTATCAAACTCTCACTGGAATCGGAACTGCGACTCAAATCACAGCTGCAGGAAGACAATGAGAGGATCAAGAAGGATTTTACCCAATGGAAGACCAAATGCACAACTCACGAAGAGCAGATTCGACAGCACAACTCGGAGCGCTCCGGCCTGGAGAGACAATTTAATTCTGTCAAGGGCGAGATGGAGAGGCTGAGGACGCAAGTGAAAGAGACCGAAGAACGCTACAGGCTGCTCTTGCAGAACTTGGAACGAGAGAGGGCAGAGATGCAGGTGCTTCGAGACTCGCAGCAGAATGAGCTGCTGAGACTGCAGCAGAAACCAGATGGTGCTACTAAATATACTCAGACAGACCTAACGGATGCCTCCTCGCTGGTCTTCGAAGGTGTCCGCAAGAAGGTCACAGCCCAGGAGCTGCATGACTGTGGTGTGATTGACAAGGTGACATTTGAGCAGTTGATGAATGGCCAGAGGACTGTCGAGGACGTATCTGTTGACATCAGGCTCAATCTTAAAGGTACAGGAGCCATTGCGGGGCTGGCAGCAGGACCTAAAGGCAAAATGACCTTCACAGAGGCTAAAAAACAAAAGTTGATTTCAGATGAGAGTGGAAACACGTTGCTGGAGGCTCAAGCTGCCACAGGGTACATCATAGATCCCAGGGCAAATGTGAGGATGACTGTTGAGGAGGCTTGTCTGAATGGACTTGTGGATGAAGCTGACAAGAAGCAGCTATTGATTGCAGAGGCCGCCTGCGTTGGGTTCAGGGATCCCAAAACTGGTAAACTCTTGCCAGTAAGCCAAGCCATGAAGAAAGGAATAGTTAACCGAGAAACAGCTCTGCGTTACTTGCAGGCACAAGAGGCAGCGGGAGGCATCCTTGATCCCATCCTTAGCGTCTATCTTTCCAAAGATACTGCCATGGACCGTGACCTTGTTGATAAGGATCTTTATCAAGCTCTAAATGCCAGACCTGATTGCTATATTGATCCCGACACTGGTCTACGTGCCAACTACGTTACCCTCAAGAAGCGATGCAAAGCTGACCTCAGTACTAGCTTGCTCATGCTTCCAGCTCCAGAGAAACCCATGACTGTACAGGGACTGCGCCATGAAGTTAGCGTGTCAGATCTGGTGGATGCAAAATTGCTGCAACCTTTGGACGTAGATCATCTGAGAGAGGGCAAGATTACCAGCCAAGATATTGAACACAGGCTTCGGGCTTATCTCCGAGGGTCAACCTGCATTGCTGGGATCTATGATGAAGCTAACGACTGCGCTTTGCCCATCTACCAGGCCATGAAGGATGGGCTTCTGCGACCAGGCACTACCTTGGAGCTTCTGGAGGCACAGGCCGCTTCAGGCTTCATGATTGATCCCATCCTCAATGAGTACTACACAGTCGAGGAGGCTTGTAAGAAAGGACTGGTGGGTGTGGAGTTCAAAGACAAGCTTCTGTCTGCAGAGAGAGCAGTAACTGGGTACAAAGATCCAGGCACCAACAAGATGATCTCCCTTTTCGAAGCTATCGAACGTGGTCTCATAGAGAAAGGTCATGGCATTCGCCTGCTGGAGGCTCAGATTGCAAGTGGTGGCATCATTGACCCTAAACACAGTCACCGAATTGACGTTGATGTGGCATACCAAAAGCGTTACTTCGATGAAGAGATGAACCAGATTTTGAAAGATGAAGGAGACGACACAAAGGGTTTCTTCGACCCAAACACAGAGGACAATCTGACCTACCTACAGCTAAAGAGCCGTTGCATTCCAGATAAGAAGACAGGACTAGTGCTTCTGCCCCTTTACGATAAGAAAAAGATGCAGCAGAAGAACTCCAAAAGGAAGAGGCGAGTATTGATTGTTGATCCTGAAAGTAATAAAGAGATGACGGTGCGTGAAGCCTACGAGAAGAAACTCATAGACTATGAAACCTTTTTGGACTTGTCTCAGCAAGAATGTGAGTGGGAAGAAACAGTCATCACTGCCCCAGATGGCTCGACCAGTACAGCAATAATGGACATGCAAACAGGCATTCAGTATGACTTGAAAGAACTGCTAGCTAAGGGAGTGATTGACCAAGATGTCCTTGCTAAGTATCGCTCAGGAAATCTCACCCTTACAGAGCTTGCAGATATGATCACCAACAAGACAAAGACCCTTAGCAAACCGCTCAGCTCCTCTGTTGCCTCATCATCTTTCACATCCCAGACATCAATGAAAAGCCAGACAATTAAAACTGAAACTGTTAAAACAGTCGAGAGTATCTCCACTAAAGAAACCATTCAAGATCCATCCTCAATAAACTCCGCCAAGCATATTGCCAGCATGTCAATCAAACTGACCCCATTAGTAGAAACGATTGAGGAACAGAATCCAGTTGGAGCAGTTTTTGACACAGAGAAGCTGGAGAAGATCAGCATATGTGATGCTCTGAAGCGAGGAATTATTGATTCCATCACAGCGCAACGACTCCTGGAGGCTCAGGCTTGCACCGGAGGAATTGTGAGCCCTGAAAACGGTCGCCGTATTTCAATTCAAGAAGCAACCCGACTTGGTATCCTTGATGACGAAATGGCTAACAGGATAAAACCTGCCCAGAAAGCGTATATTGGTTTCGAAGAGGTGAAAACCAAGCGTAAGATGTCAGCCGCCGAGGCCGTCAAGGAAAAATGGCTGCCGTACGAAGCTGGCCAGCGCTTCCTCGAATTCCAGTATTTAACCGGCGGGCTGTTCGACCCAGAGTTTGGGTGCAGACGTTCGCTTGAGGAGGCTTTGAAGCTCGGCTGGCTGGACATGAGAGCGGCTCAGAAGCTCCAGGATACACGCCACCACCCCAAGACCCTCACCTGCCCCAAAACCAAGCTGAGGATATCCTACAAAGAGGCTCTGGAAGGTTGCATGACCGAGGAAAACACTGGTGTCCGCATGCTTCCCGCCTCCACGGTTTCATCACGTGGAATCAGCAGCCCCTACAACCTCTCGAATCCAGGATCTGCCTCAGGCTCTCGAAGCGGATCCCGTAGGGGAAGCGTTGACTACAGCTTATCCCCCTCTTCATCTTCCAGATACAGCAGCTTTAGCTACAGCAGAACCTCTTTCAGCTCCAGATCGCTCTCTTAAACAATCATTGTGTACTGTGCAATGTTATATAACACAATTATCCATCAAAGTATTTTAAGATAACAATATGAGAAAATCAGTAACATTTATTATTGGAAATGTGGATTGTGTTCTAAACGAATCAGCATTTTTTTACCACCTTGTTTGGAAAACTAAAAAAGAACCAATAGCATTTAGTGTTCCTTAAATCTATATTGAATGTATTAGCTAATACAAAAAATACACTTTTAATTTTGACTGCTTATTCACATTATGGGTTTTTTTTCTGCTTTTGAATTTTACTAAACAGATAAAAGTTGTTTATAACACTTGATTTTGGGTACTGATGTAACTTTCCTGAATTGTTTTTACACTAATACTGTTGAATTGCTGTAGTTTTTTCTGAACGTTTCAGTGCCTTCACTTTACCTTTGTACTAGCCTGAATTACTTTGTGAAGTTTATCTCTAACACTGTCTGACATTTTTCTTACGGTTTTTTTGCTCAAATAAATAAAGACCTCATAAAATGTACGACTCGTATGAAAAATTATTACTACGGTTTGATTTTATGTATAAAATTTTATATTTAGGAGTTAAAGCAGAGTTATTTCATGCCTAAAAAAAATCTAATCCAGGTTTAACTTCACAATATTAACTTTTGAACTTCAAAATTTAACATTAATACTTTTAATTCCATTCAGTTTTATTAGTGATTACAACCAAAGATCTAAGTGCATGTTAAAGCAGAAATAATGATCCTGTTTTATGAAGATGTGAAATTATTTCACGAGTACTTACATCATATATTATTATTATTTGTATGATGATTATTAAAGATAAGAGATGATAACAAAAAGTGTTTACTAGCACCCTAGCTGACCTATGCTAACCAGCTCCAAGCTAACAAAAGACTGTTTACGAAACAGTGCAGATAAATCCTATTCAAGATCCTCTCACAACCACTCAGTAGTTATTTAACTGCTATTACTTACCTTTTTTGAAATGCTGCTGTTGCCAATATTAATTGCAATATTGCCTAGTTTGATCTCTTCAAATAATAAATCATAAAGTAAAGGGCGTTCACTAAGATATAACATGACTGCCTATCAGCTCTCTAAATAAGCTGAAATCAACGATGTTTGTACTTTGCATTGAAAAATAATTTAGTTATTGACTAATTATGTCAACAACAAAAAAAGTACCAGTAAAGCACTGTGGAAAGATGTTTTGCATTGAAAACGGTATGTTTTATGAAGACGTGGGTCTTTATTTTTACCGTTTAGTTCTAAAAATATGTTCCTTGCCTGCAGACTTTTACAAAATAATTGAAAACTCTAATGTTTTATTGTGTATGGATCCGTGCTGTCATACAACATCAATCTGGTTGTATTCAGGATACCAAAAAATAACCATTTTAACATTTTAAGTGACTTTAAAAAGGGGGATCTGAATGCATTAACCCTAATAATGGATTTTGGTCAATTTGGTCAGTTTATCCGGAAGAGATGTATTTAAAAAATACCATAGTTCACAAATTTTTAAGCAGTCATGAATTTAATTCAGATTTTGAATGCATTATGAGGGTTAAGAAAGCAAATGTATTTGTCCAATCTTGTTGGAGCTGACATAGATTTATGATGTATTTTATTACGTCTATGGGAGCTGAGCCGTTTGCGCGCCTCCTGCTGGACGCGCGCGGAAGTATAACAACACGAGGACGTGAATTACTTCCGGGGTCACAGGACCGCAGATAGCAGCATTTACAGACGTACACATTTGCAATCTTTCAGAGATGATAATTCCGCGTTTATGTATTGAATGTGAATTGCAGTCAGAAGTTTGATTGATAAATAGTTTGAAGAGTCTCTCAGCTGAGGAAAACCGCGGAGGCCAGCTGAGATCTGAGGTAAATAAATGGTGATTTTTAAATATTTAAAACATTGTTTATGATGAACACAGCAGATGTGGCTTACATAAACTTACCGTGGTTCTTCTGTTGTTATACCAACTTCTGTAACTTGTATTTTGTGAAAATATTAATGTTACCATTCAAAACAATCTAACTTATTGGGGAAGCGTTAAATTCTACTTTATACACAATATAATACACTATAGTATTATATCTTTTTTTTTTTGGACACGTGTCATGGTATTCTTTGAAGGAAGGAAAGGTATCATGAAAATACCATGGTATTATATATGAAGATGTAATCATTCAGTATCCGTGCAATAGTGTGCAGTTAACTAATTGATAGCTTTGTTGTTTTTATATAAACTGTGACTCTGATCTGATCTAACAGTATTGAGAAGTTGTTTACTACAGTCATATGGCTGATATGGTAAAGTGTGATCAGCAGTATGGGTAAATCATGGTGTTTTTCTGTTGCAGCTTCACAGCAGTGATCATGGCTGATGATCCTCAGAGAAACTTCCGCTCGGCGTATTATGAGAAAGTGGGTTTCAGAGGAGTGGAGGGGAAGAAATCGCTTGAGATCCTGCTGAAGGACAATCCACTGGGTAAGAGCCAACCATCACAGAGGTTTATTCAGCTGTTCAACACTTGACAATAAACGCGGAACACACAACACTATAATACATTATTTATTTAACACACATACTTATTTACATTTCAAATTTGCACCTATCATAACTGTACATACATAATTGTCTATATTATATATCGTGTTTTTTGCTATTTTGTACATTGTCTATTTTGTATATTATTCTTTTTGTTATCTGTGTCTTGTCGCTGTCATTCTGTCACTAAAACAAATTCCTCATATGTGTAAACATACCTGGCAATAAAGCTCATTCTGATTCTGATTCAAGTATTCAAGGATATTCAAGTTTTTAAATGTATGTATTTATTTATTCATTCATTAAATAATAAAAATAACAGGTATTTTATTATTTATTATTATTTTACATTACATTTTAATGTTGGTTTAAGTGTTTGGTAAACACACATTTAACAGATTTTTACATATTTATCCTTCTGAACCTATAATAATAACAGTTATTATTATTATTATTTAAATTTTATGCATTTTTAATGTTGGTTTAAGAGTTCAATTACCATTTAGAAAAGCTATTTTGTTCTTTTTAATAGTGTAATAAAAAACAGTATTATTTTTAATTTTTATCTTATAATAATAACAATGTAAAATAATTGTATCTTCTACTACTTCTTGTTATTAATTTATTAATAATTCATTTTTAATGTTGGTGTTCAGTAATCATGCAAAATAGATTTTACTTTTTCAACACAACAAATAATAATAATAACAATAATTGTTGTTGTTATTATTATTGTTGTTATTAATAATAACAAATTTGTAACATTTAGACGCAACATAAAATAAGTTATTTTTATTTTTACTGTTGGTGTTCGGTAACCATGCAGAACAGATTTTTTCTTGTTTTTTTCTTTTGTCACTATAAAAATAAATATTTTATTATTATAATTAATAACAATACATTTATATATTATTAATTATTTTTATTGTTGGATTAAGTGTTCATTAATCATATAGAAACACTTTTTTACTTTTTTCAACACAATAATAAATAATAATAAGTATTATTATTTATTTTTAATGTTGGTGTTCAGTAACCATGAATAACATTTTTTTTTTTCTTTTGACTCTATAATAAGAACAATTGTTGTTTTTGTTGTTTTTAAATATTGTTTAAATGTTCAATATCCATGCATTTCAGCTCAGTAATAAATAATAATAATAATAACAACTTGTTCTTGTTCTTCTTCTTATTATTATTATTATTATTATATACAGTAGTATTTATTTTTCATCTTTGTTTAGGTTTATGCCTAACTGTGAACTGCTATGTATCTCTCAGTTGAGAATAAATAGCTGTGATATAAACTCACAGACGATCAGTGTGTCTCTGGCTCCTTCAGTCAGTTTTGTTGCTGATGTTTTCAGATGTGGAGAAGTTGAGCACCTTCAGTCAGAGGTTTCCTCTGCCCTCCATGTACCGGATACACGTGTGGAAAGTCCTGCTGGGTAAGAACATGAATTATCATTTACATACAGTGGTGACCAAAATGATTACAACACTAGTGTTTTCAGCAGCTAAAAATGGTTTCTGCTAAAAATCTTTTGCTGTAGTGTGTCAGTAGGAAATATCAGTGTTCTAATCATTTTGGCCACCACTGTAAGTAATATAACACACATTAGCTATGTTTCCATCCAAAGATGCAAATTTAACTTATGCTCAAAACTGGTATATCGCATAAAACATTTGCAAATAAGCACCGTTTCCATCCAACGAGTCAAAGAGAACAAAATCGTCACTTCCTGATAAACTGGCACTAAATATCACTAAGAAAACTAGGAGAAGCCACTGAATATAATAATTTTGATATATGATAAACTACTTGCGTCTCAGAGCGAACAGATGAAACACAATAAATGCAGTCGCTGCTTTCAGAGGCGGATGCTGCTGTTTGGGAACACAGTCATGTAAGACAATTATACAGAAGTACTCTGATGACAGACTTTGCTCAGGCATTTCAGAATGACCAAAACAACATATAGATGCTGTGAACGAGATCAGTCCGCTGTTAGTCAAGTCATCCCGTCTCATAGCGCAAAGTCACATGACTTTTCCGATGCGCATGGAGGAATTTATTTGATAAATGTGTTTCCATCATAGTTTTTGTGCATTTTTTCGTATCGGATAAAAAGTTTATCCTACTCAAATGTGTGCATACATTTTTTATGTGCATTTTTAGAATTTATGCACATCTTGGTGTTTCCATCCAGCGTTTTTTTTTTTTTTTAATGCGATATTCCAAAATGCGCATAAAAACAGGTGGATGGAAACACAGCGCGTGTCTGTAGATCAGGCTGGTGAAGCCGTCTGTCCCGTCGTCTGCAGGTATCCTGCCGCCCCACAGTGATTCTCACGCTCTGGTGTCTCGCTATCGTCTGGAGCAGTTTGAGGACGTCAGCGGCGCTCTGACAGCCATGCGCTTCATCCACGCATCCACCCCGGCGACGGAGCTCTACTTGCGCATGTACCAGCTGGAGAGCAGACAGCTTCCCCGCAGGAGCGAGCTCAGGCCGCCGGTGAGGAGCTGCGGGTTTGTGGGTAATCAGTACCTCAGGTCAAATCAAGTCACCATTATTTATCAGAATCAGAATGACCTTTATTGCCGGGTATGATTACACATACGATGAATTTGTTTTCGTGACAGAAGCTTCCGCAGTGCAACAGGATGACAGTGACAGAACAAAAAACACAGATAATAAAAGAATAAAAATAGAACAAGTAAATAGGGAATAACAATATACAAATTGACAGTTGTATGTACAGGTGTAATACAATAGACATGTAAACTAAGTATGTGTGATAGATAAGTAAGTGTATAATAGTATTGTGTGTTCCACAATTATTGTCAGGTGTTCATGTGATGGATTGCCTGAGGGAAGAAACTGTTTCTGTGTCTGGTCGTTCTGGTGCTCAGAGCTCTGTAGCGTCGACCAGACGGTAACAGTTCAAAGAGGGAGTGTGCTGGATGTGAAGGGTCCAGAGTGATTTTGCCAGCTCTTTTGCTCACTCTGGATAAGCACAGTTCTTGGAGACTGGGGAGGGTTGTACCAATGATTCGCTCAGCAGTCCGGACTACCCTCCGTAGTCTTCTGAGGTCAGATTTGGTAGCTGAGCTGAACCAGACAGTTATTGAAGTGCAGAGGACGGATTCAGTGATGGCAGAGTAGAACTGTTTCAGCAGCTCCTGTGACAGGTTGAACTTCCTCAGCTGGCGAAGGAAGTACAGCCTCTGCTGGGCCTTTTTGACAATAGAGTCAATGTGAATATCCCACTTCAGGTCCTGAGAGATTGTGGTGCCCAGGAATCTGAATGACTCCACTGCAGTCACAGTGCTGTTCATGATGGTGAGTGGGGGGAGAGCAGGGGGGTTTCTCCTTAAGTCCATGATCATCTCCACCATTTTGAGTGTGTTCAGCTCCAGGTTGTTAAGACTGCACCAGACAACCAGCTCCTTAACCCCCTGTCTGTAAGCAGACTCATCACCGTCCTGAATGAGGTCGATCAGTGTGGTGTCGTCTGCAAACTCCAGGAGCTTGACAGAGGGGTCTTTAGATGTGCAGTCGTTGGTTTAGAGGGAGAAGAGCAGTGGGGAGAGAACGCAGCCCTGAGGAGCTCCAGTGCTGGATGTGTATTTTCCCAGCCTCAGCTGCTGCCTGTCTGTCAGGAGGCTGGTGATCCACTGACAGATGGAGGTGGGCACGGAGAGCCGAGTTAGTTTGGACAGGAGGAGGTTTGGGATGATGGTGTTAAAGGCCAAGCTGAAGTCCACAAACAGGATCCTCACATAAGTCCCTGGTCTGTCTAGATGCAGACAGATGTTGCAAAACATATATGTGACCCTGGAGCACAAAACCAGTCATAAGTAGCACAGGTATATTTACATTTAGTCATTTAGGAAGTAAATGTTAGTTTTAGGAACTAAATGATAGTTAGTAAATGAATAGAGTGCAAGTCTAAAAGGGGCAAGTAATTTTTTTTTAAAGAATAGAATTAGAATAGAGGATCAAATAAAGATGGAAGAGATGCATTTTAGCCGATTCTTGAATATATTATATTTATTATAGTACATTTGTAGCAATAGCCAACAATATATTATATGGGTGAAAAGTATGGATTTTTCTTTTATGCCAAAAATCATTAGGATATTAAATAAAGATCATGTTCCATGAAGATATTTTGTAAATTTCCTACAGTAAATATATCAAAACTTAATTTCTGTTTAGTAATATGCATTGCTAAGAACTTCATTTGAGCAACTTTAAAGGTGATTTTCTCAATATTTAGATTTTTTTGCACCCTCAGATTCCAGATTTTCAAATAGTTGTAGCTCAACCAAATATTGTCCAAACCATACATCAATGGAAAGATAATTTATTCATATCTTAATTTTAAAAAATTGACCCTTATGACTGGTTTTGTGGTCCAGGGTCACATATAGCGCTTTTTACAATGCAGATTGTGTCAAAGCAGCTTCCCCTAAGATTAGTGTTTACTATTGTCCTTTTGCATTATGGACACACTATTGTCCTATTTGAGACTGAAAAGCTGCTTTGAGACAATCTGTATTGTTAAAAGCACTATATAAATAAAGGTGACTTGACTTGACTTGACTGTAATAAACATGAGCCGCGTCTGAAAGGTAAAGAGGGAGGTGTGTCTACAGTTTATAGCGACATCTTCAGTATTTCTCAGAGTTCGGGATCAAGTATAATTTGTTTGAAGCAATGCTTCATATAACGTCATCCAGAGAAACAAGTGTTAATGGTAAATCCCTTGTGATGTTTGTGCTGGCTGCTGTGTACAGACCAGTGCGTGTTTTCTCATGTCTCAGGTTTGATGGATTTCTTTCAGGATGAGGAGGATGAAAACTTCCTGGCTATCTCTACAGCGATGGAGGAGATCGTTGACGACCCGGTCGACTGCTATTGGCTCATCAGATGTTTCATCAACCAGTTCAAGCTCAAGTTTGGAGACTCCATCCCTCACCTGGTACATGTTTACCTGCTAAAGGAACAGCTAACAAATATTTTATTATTATTTATTAATTTATTTTTTACACTGATAAATAATAAGTTTCTTATTATTATTATTTATTATTATGAATGTTTCAGATTTTTAATGTTCAATAACCTTGCAGATATATAACCACAGAAAAATAAATAACTTTTATTATTACTTTAGTAATGTTGTTATTATATAATTTTTTAATGATTATTAATGTTGATTTATTTAAGTGTATTAAGTGTTTTTGAACACCATGATACATACTAGCAGTGATTATGAGTAATATTCCTATTATTATTTATTATTTTTTTTATGCTTTTTAAATTTTGGTTTAGGAGTTAATAACCATGCAGAATAGATATTTATTTATTTTATTTTTTTTTTGATGCTGTAATAATCAGCTGTAATATCAGTTGTTGTTATTATTATTATTATTATTGTATTAGTTATTTTGTTGATTTAAATGTTCAGTAACCATCCAGAACAGTTTTTTACTTTTAATTTTTGACAGAATAAAAAAACATATATATATAGAGTTATCATTATTTGTTTTTTTTACATGATTTTTAACTTGAGTGTTTTACTTTTTCCTTTTAACACTATAATAAATAATAACAGTTATTATTATTAATATTATTTGTTTTTATGTATTTTTAATTTTGGTTTAAGTCTTTAACAACCATCCAGAACAAGTTTTTAAGTTTTCAAGATTTTGTCCTTTTTGACACTTTAATAATATTAGTCATTATTATTATTATTATTTTGTATGTTTTTTTTTATATGTTGGTTTAAGTGTTCAGTACCCATTTTATATTTTTTTATTTTTGACACTATAAAAAATAATAACTGTTGTTGTTGTTACTATTATTATTTTTTAAATTATTTTTATATATTTATTAATGATTTTTAATGTTGGTATAAGTGGTTATTTCTTCATTTTGACATTATAATAAATGATAACAGCTGTTATTCTTATATTAATTTTTATGATTTTTATTGTTTATGTGTTTAATCATTTTACTTGTTTTCCTTTTAACACCAGATTTTTTTTTTGACACATTACTGAATAACAACAACAGTTATTCATATATGGAGCTCCAGAACTAGCAAAAACAGCACAAAAATGGTCCGTGTTTAGTTCTTCTTCTGTCTTGTGTAACGGCTCATTGATGTAAAGTTTCTCTGATCTGTTTTTAATTAACACCACCGTCTCTGTGCTTCAGCCGAAGAGTTTGGAGCACTTCCTGTCTCAGGAGGATGCTGCTCTGCTGGCTCATCTGAAGACGTCTGGAGCTCTGGACTCGCTGCCGTACCGTCTCTGGTTCAGACGCTGCTTTGCTGGCTGTTTACCAGAGTCCAGCCTACAGAGGTCAGGACACAATAACGTCCGCTGCAGTTTACCGATTCCTCTCAAAAATACAGGAAAAATTGTGAAATATTTTTATTATTTCAAACAGCTGTTTTCTCTGTGAATATCTGTTAAACTGTAATTGATTGCTGTGATCAAAGCTGAATTTTCAGCATCATTACTCCAGTCTTCAGTGTCACATGATCCTTCAGAAATCAATCTAATGTGACCCTGGACCACAAAACTAGTCTTAAGTGTCAATTTTTCGAAATTGAGATTTCTACATCATCAGAAAGCTGAATAAATAATCTTTCCATTGATGTATGGTTTGGACAATATTTGGCTGAGATACAACTATTTGAAAATCTGGAATCTGAGGGTGCAAAAAAATCTAAATACTGAGAAAATCTCCTTTAAAGTTGTTCAAATGAAGTTCTTAGCAATGCATATTACTAATCAAAAATGAAGTTTTGATATATTTACGGTAAGAAATT
>JAFVLL020029092.1:0-14147 GCA_021397915.2 Tor tambroides | reverse complement strand
TTTTTTTTTTTTCGTGTTAGTCTTATATTCAGGGTCTAGACTAGTCTTTCACATGTCAATAATACAGCCACAACTATAGGTGGCGCCAAATACACATAAAACGAGAGTGCCTGAAATAAGTGATGTAATGTGTTGTGAAGATCACGAGTGAAATCAAAAGAGAAAGAAAAGCTTACAGCAGCATGAGTCGTGACTGTCATGTTAGTCTGATGGGAACAAACTTCCTCTGTAAGTGATTTTAAAACATAAGACAGTACCCAGAGTTGAAGACTACAATAAGATTTCACTTCTACTGATAATAACATTTTTGTAGGCTACTAAGATGGATAGCCTACCTGTTATTTTTATGGTATATCAAAAAGTGTATATTTTTAGATGTGATTGTTGGTACATTTTACCAGTATTTACCATACTTTCAAAACAAAAATTAAAATAGGAAAAATATGCAATATGAAAATAACTTTAGAAAAAAAGGTATATTTAATGTACATATATTGTTGTGTAAAATACATAAGAATACAATTACCCTGCCTCATTGTTTTATGTATTTAGTTAATATAATATGTATAATGGTGTATTATTTAGTTTATTTCCTGGAAAAGCCTAATATGTAACTGCTACATGTTATTATATGCATTGTAATGAGAAAGTGCTTTATTAAGAAAGACACCACACGTGTTATTGTATTTGTTTTATTGAGAATATGGTTTATTAAGAAAGACACCACGTTATTGTTTTAAGCGTTTATTGAGAAAATGTTTCTAACATGTATTAGCAAGAGTATAGCTAGAGATGAAACGTGTGTTAGCAAGAGCGTTGAAGAAAAAAAGAAGGTGGACAGTACCTCAGCTGGTGTGTTTCAGATGAAGAGTAGAAGACAGCAGAGCAGAGAATCCTGAAGAAGAAGAAATGAGAAGATGCCAGGCTTTTATAAACATCTTCTGAGGGGATTTCCAGTATGAAGTCATAAGACATTGGGATCCACCTGCTGTCTATAAGAGACTAAAGTGAGATGAAGAGCTCTCCGGCACCAGAACCATCGCTGATATTGCCTTGAGCAAACAACTTTTTCATATTTATACTTTATTAATACTTATATACAGTAGTAGAATATTTGTACTGCTTACTTACTAATAGCAATAATAAACTGATTTGTATTCATATAACACAAGTCTGCCTCCCTGGCATTGATTTATAGCTAAGAACAGACCACGGAGAAGTCTTCTGTGACCTGTATTGTAAGTATGAATTCAGACGCTTATGAGATTTGACTTACTTCACCTAACCTGAGAATAAATAAAATAAGGTAGAAGGTGTAAGAAATTTAGCACTGTAAAACAATATATATATGTATGTGTGTGTGTGAATTGAAGCCAAAATCGTATGGGTTTGGAACAACATGGCATTGAGTAAATGAGGTCAGAATTTTAATTTTTGGCCTGGACTATCTCTAAAATGTACTGCCTAACAAAATAAACATATAGTGTGTGTTTTAAGCTGCATTGGTTGATCAGCTGAATCACTGTGATTAATATTGGAAATGAAACATTTTGTGTATCCCTTTGCTCAATCATTTAATACCTTACCTGGCAGTCTTGAAGGAGCTCTTCTTGGTCTCGTATCCCTTTTTCCTTAACATTCTGGAACTATAAAGAGATGGAATTTAGTTGTTAGAAGTTTATAATTATTATTATAAACTCAATATCCCTCAAACGCATAACTTAAAGTGAATTGGCACAAATTATAGCTGTTAAACTCAAAACATAGAACTAATGTTTTTTTAAAGTTTACATAAGGAATATAAAATAAATTAAGCCTACTATCTTTTGCTCTTTGTCGGTGTCACAGCACAGGCTAATCGCTGTACATTCATCATTAGCTTGGAAATAGCTATAGCTGTAATACCACGTTTATATAACATTATGCACAGAGAGGACGTTAGTCTAGTTAGTGCACAGTACAATACATTGAATACATTTGAATACAATACAATACATTTGAAGTATCGATATAAAATCAGCTTTATCGGTGCGCTTAAGAACTGGTCACTTGCCACACTTTGAATGGTTTCACTTTCCTTTGTCCTGAACACTCTTTTAGTCAAGAATGGCTTATGTCTTGAATGAATGTTATGTCTTTATTCTATCATCATCTCTAACAGTTTGGGGCTTGTCCTAAGAAAAGGAGAGGTGCCAAAACAACCGGTAAGTTTTTCTCTATTTTTCCTGTTGGTCTTTGTTATATTCGCACTCATTTCGTTGTGTTTAAATTCATTGACATTGTACAATCTAAAAAAACGTTGGGGTTTTTCAACACACTATTGGGTAATAATAATCCAGCATATTTAATTTATACCCAACAGTTGGCTGTGTCCATATATTAAGAACAACTGAGCATTTTTAAGAGTGTATAGTTAGGTAGTCATATCTACGACCCTGATGCTCAGTTGATCTATTTGTGGTGTGTTTGGTAGTGGTTCAGCAGACTGTATATGATCTGTTTCTGTACGCACAGCGCATGTAAAAGGTAGATGCTTCCTGGGACCTCAGTGCAACAAATCACAGGACACGCCCACGCAAAAAACAAAGAAAAGAAAAAACAGGTTTCATGAAGATCCATCAAGATGATTTATCGTGGGGATGAGGAAATAAACTAAAAAAATATTAGCTTTTGGCATGGATTAAATAAAACCGTACCCTATATAAATATTAGCCTATGTATAAATATTACTCTTTTAAGCACTAATATTGGCTCCTTGAGACCCCCGTTTTGTTACAGCTAAAACCCTCTTTGAGTATTTGATTTTTATTTTATTTGTTTAGTTTTTGACCAAATGTCTTCTAACACCTGCCTCTATTCAGGAATAAACAGTTACTCTTTTAATTCTGTCGTCAGAACATCCCGAACATCCTGTGTCTGTGCTTTTGACTTGTTTCACTTTCTTTTGGCTAGAACTTTCTTTTTTGCATGGCATGGAAACCACCTACAATAACACACTGTTTTGCAACTGAACTAGACTTCGCTCTTGAGATGGGTGGAGCAAATGGAAACCAGTGGGTAATGCTTGTAGCTGGTTCAAACACATGGGACAATTACAGGCACCAGGTATGTGGCCTACAGTGACAGTATTTTTGATATTCGGTTTATTTTTCTTGTGAGTATGTGTTTCTGTGAATCAAGCCATTGATCTTACAGTGTTTCTAGCATCTAAGGATGTTGTTGCATGATGCTACATTTGTAAAGAAATATCTCCATTTCAGGCCAATGTGTGTCACGCCTATCAGATAGTCCATCAGAATGGGATTCCTGACGAGCAGATCGTGGTGATGATGTATGATGACATTGCTTATAATCCTAAGTAAGAGACTTCCTGCAGATTCTGAAAGTCATGTGGCACATGATGTACATTTATAACAGATTTAACACAGTGTTCACATAGATCTTTCCTGTCATGCTGTACCATTAAAATCATCCCTAATTAATATTGTATCCACTGTGTTATCACGCGTATGATGGGACATAAAAGTGTTTTGCCACAAAATGCCCTACATAATGTTTTATCTTCCTTTACAGAAACCCTTATCCTGGAAACATAATCAATAAACCAAAAGGACCGAATGTGTATCCAGGGGTTCCAAAAGACTACACTGGAGAGGTAATGTTCTTTTTGTCAAACACAAAACAGGTATTTTTATCCTATACCTAAACACATTTCTGACTGTCTTACAGGATGTAACACCTGAAAACTTCCTGGCTGCTCTCAAAGGAGACAGACGGCACGTGAAAAAGAGAAATCCAAAAGTCATTGCAAGGTTTGTCTTATTAGTCGATTACAGTTCTGATTCAAATAAGGATAAGGACAGAAGATAATGATATTGTTTAATTTTAAATGATAATGAACAATATAAAGGTTGTCTTTTTTGTGTCACACAGTGGAGGAAATGACACAATATTCATCTATCTGTCAGATCATGGAGGTCCAAGCACGTTTAGTTTTCCTAACGGCACTGTAAGTTTTGTTACCTCTAGGGTTAAAAATATATAGGTATTATGATTTCGAGCCAGTAAACCACAATATACTATAAACATCTGTAGTCACAAAATAATGTAATAATAATAATAATAATAATAATAATTGGAATCATTCATATAATGTATATACCTGTTACGGGTTGTGGTTGTAGTCAACACAAAATGAAAGAGCAGGAGAACAAAGTAGCATCAACTCACAATAACCATTTATTTAACATTAAGCTCAGACAAAGACTAGGGGAGAACTCAGGACTTTTAAAGGGATCAACCAAACGAGGAAACAAGATAATTAATACAACACACGTGATGAGAATGATAATTAACTAATGACTGGAAACTAGAACAGGAAATACCAAATAAGGGCAAAATAGAACTGAAAGGAAACCGACACATGACAGATATCGCCCCCCTCATGGAAGGTGCGTCCCGCACCGTAACATACACATAGGGGAGGGGGGGTGGGCGTCCTGGAGGCTGGAGCAGGGCCAGGACAGGTAGGAGACACGGGAAGCCTCCAGGGCGGATCAGGGGATTCCGGAAGCCATGGCGGATTAGGAGACTCGGGAGGCCATGGCCTTATTTTTTCAGGCAGCCAAGGAGGATCAAGGGGTTCTGTGGGTATATGGCCCCCAAAAAAATTTTTCTTGGGGAAGTTCCCCTCTGGGAGCCATTGAGGAGGAACAGGCTCTGTGGGGCGCTCTGGAGGCGCGGACACTTGAGGGCACTCTGGAGGCCTGAAGCTGGACAGGACCAGCGGAGACATAGGAGGGTGCTCTGGAAGCGCAGACACTTGAGGGCGTTTTGGAGGCGCGGACACTTGAGGGCGCTCTGGAGGCGTGGAGCTGGACGGAACCAGCAGAGACGTAGGAGACGCAGAAAGGTTGGACGGGACCAGCGGAGACGTAGGAGAGCTGGATGGGACCAGCGGAGACACAGGAGAGCTGGACAGAACCAGCGGAGACGCAGGAGAGCTGGACGGGACCAGCGGAGACGTAGGAGACGCAGGAAGGTTGGACGGGACCAGCGGAGACGTAGGAGAGCTGGACGGGACCAGCGGAGACGCTGGAGAGCTGGACGGGACCAGCGGAGACCCATGAGAACTGGACGGAACCAGCGGAGACGTAGGAGACGCAGGAAGGTTGGACGGGACCAGCGGAGACGTAGGAGAGCTGGACGGGACCAGCAGAGACGCAGGAGAGCTGGACGGGACCAGCAGAGACGCAGGAGAGCTGGACGGGACCAGCGGAGACAAAGGAGGGCACTTGCGAGGAGCAGGCACTGGAGGGCACTTACGAGGAGTGGAGCTGGCCGACTTGGGGAAATCAGGAGACGAAGGGCTGGACGGGACCAGCGGAGACGAGGGAGATTCTGGGGTCAGAATGGGCACAACAAACTCCAGCGGTAGCGCCATATCCAGGAGCGCTGGAACAAGTGTCGGTGGGCCTGCCATACTCTTTGCCGGCGGGCTTGCCATACTCTCTGTAGGCGGCGACACAATCATCGCTACGGGCGGAATCATCGTCGTTGCGGGCGGCGGAACCATCATCGCCGCGGGCAGAGGAAGCAGGCTGAATATCCCCGGACCTCCATGCGGGCAACCAAAATCAGACGCTTCCTCATCATCGGTTTTGGTCTGAGCTTCTGTTACGGGTTGTGGTTGTAGTCAACACAAAACGAAAGCGCAAGACAACAAATTAGCATTAACTCACAATAACCATTTATTTAACATTAAGCTCAGACAAAGACTAGGGGAGAACTCAGGACTTTTAAATGGATCAACCAAACGAGGAAACAAGATAATTAATATAACACAGGTGGTGAGAATTATAATTAACTAATGACTGGAAACTAGAACAGGAAATACCAAATAAGGGCAAAATAGAACTGAAAGGAAACCGACACATGACAATACCAGTAACGTATCATTTTTATGATCTGCTTGCAAATTTACTAAGTCTAAAGTGTAAATAGATAAGTACTTAAATAAAACATTGTACAGTATTTAACAGCTTATACTGTGGTGATCTAATTCAGTCCTTTTCCTGCAGCTTCATGCCTATGATCTCATTGAAACAATCAAGGAAATGGCAAGAAATAACAGGTTCTCAAAGGTAAATACAAACATTTTTATACACCAATTAAAAAAAATTGTCTGTATACTTAACGCACTCAAAAAAATGTTTCGGTCTAAATTTACATTTTCTGTAATTCAATTGCATAACACTTTTCGATCCATTTAGATTACATAGTTTTGACAAACAAATCAATAAACTTAATGTGATTCATATGCATCAGTCATACGTGAATGAAACAGGTGAGATTTATGTAATAATTCACAGCAACACTGCTCAGTGTTCATGTGTTTCTACACTACAGAGTGTTAAAGTAGCATTGAAGCAGTGTTGGAGTTAAGGAGATAATTATGTGATGATTGATCATTAATGATGAACAGCTGGTGTTATCAAGTAGAATCACCAAAATAAATATAAAGTTGGATAAATATATATAAATAATAAAAAAAAAAATTTAATTGTAATATTTGACAATATTACTGATTTTGTCTGTATTTTTGATCAAATAAATGGAGGCTTGATGAGCATAAGAGACTTCATTCAAAAACATAAAAAATGGCAATGCGTCCAGACATTTGACCAGTACTACATATAAACAAAAGACAGAGACTGTTTCCAGCAAAGCTGGATTTTGATCAGCCATTACTCCAGTCTTGAGTGTCACATGATCCTTCAGAGATCATTCTAATGTGCTGATTTGATATTTGGTTATTGTCAGTGTTGGAAACAATTCTGCTGCTTAATATTTTTTTCTGGAACCTGTGATACTTTATACAGGATTGATTGATTGAATCCTGACATGAATTTTCAAAATTATAGAAATCTTTCCTAACAGTATGTCTTTACTATCACTTTTTAAAATTAATTTTAAAAATTGCTGAATAAATGTGTTCATATTCTTTAAAAAAAAAAAAAAAACTGACCCCAAACTTTTGAACAGTAGTGCATGTTGTTACAAATCATTTCTATTACAAATAAATGCTGTTCTTTTATTCAAAGAATACTAAAATTATCTTAGTTTATAAAGAAATATTAAGCAGCACAATTATTTCCAACACTGATAATAAATCAGCATATTAGAATGATTTCTGAAGGATCATGTGACACTGAAGACTGGAGTAATGATGCTGAAAATACAGCTGCGCATCACAGAAATAAATGATATTTTAAAGCATATTAAAACAGAAAACCATTATTTTAAATTGTAACATTTCAAAATATTAATGTTTTTGTCAATATTTTTGATCAGTTAAATGCAGGCTTAATGAGCATTGGAGATTTATTTCAAAAACATTAATAGTGGCCACACTTTTTACCTGTATGTGTGTTTACAGTAAATGTTCATAAAAACATACATACCCACATATATACTCTGTTGTTACGGAAGTATACCCAGGACAAAGAGAGGACGGTTAAATGGTTTTGAGCAACACAGCAGAATGAGCAGGGGATCAGGGGAGTATGCAGAGCAATATAACTTCAGATGTCTTGATGAGGTAGGTGATGGTAGGCTTGTCTTACAGGACCAGGAGATCGTGGACGGATGGATGGAGAGAGAGACCACACCGGTATGGAGACCGGAGACTAGGAGGACGAGGAGACGATGGAGGACGAGGAGGACATGCTGGAGGGAACACACAGGAGGTAAGTTCAGGAAATAACACTAGAAGGAGTCCACTGCGTGTAAATGAGACCGGACATTGAAGTGAGGTGATGAGTCTGCTTAGAAGCCCGAGCTGATGAGTGCACTGATGTGAGACAGGTGTATGTGATTAGAACTCAGGTGAGGGAGTGCGCTGGGATTGGCTGGTGTGGTTCTCTGGCTGTTCTGTGTCATTACCCCCCTCCACGGCCCGCTCCTGAGGGCCGGGGACCCCGACGACGTGGTGGCCGACCTTGTCCTCGGGGAGCAGGGCGATCCGGATGAGAAGCATGGAAGGTATCTAGCAGACTAGGGTCAAGAATATTGTCTCTGGGAACCCAAGACCGTTCCTCTGGGCCATAACCCTCCCAATCCACCAGTTATTCTAGAAGACCACCACGGCACCGGGAGTCCAGGATCTCATTGACCTTATAGGCTGCGCCTTCTGCAGCTGGTGGAGGGCTGCGTCCCAGACCCTCTCGCTGTCTCGGAACCAGTAATCATCCGATGGGACATCAGATGGTTCGCCAGACCATGGGAATAGAGGGGGCTGGTAACCGAGTACGCATTGGAAAGGAGTGAGTCCAGTAGAAGGTTGGCGAAGGGAATTCTGAGCGTACTCGGCCCAGCCCAGGAACTGGTTCCAAGAGTTCTGGTGGCCATGACAGAAGGTTCGTAAGAAGCGACCAATCTCCTGGATCTTTCTCTCCGTCTGCCCGTTCGACTGTGGATGGTAACCTGACGAGAGGCTGACGGACACACCTAGGAGGGAGAAGAATGCTTTCCAAACTCTTGAAATGAACTGAGGTCCGCGGTCAGACACGATCTCCTC
The DNA here is from genome assembly GCA_021397915.2 of Tor tambroides. Lineage (NCBI taxonomy): Eukaryota > Metazoa > Chordata > Actinopteri > Cypriniformes > Cyprinidae > Tor > Tor tambroides. The sequence continues at coordinate 5,569 of JAFVLL020029092.1, read as the reverse complement.
TGGGATCCCATAATATCTAAAGATGTGGTTGAACATAAGTTCAGCTGTATCCATGGCTGTTGGGAGTCCCTTGAGGGGAATAAGACGGCATGTTTTTGAGAATCGGTCAATAATCACTAGGATGCACATGTTACCATCAGAGGGTGGAAGGTCCGTGATGAAATCCACTCCTAGGTGTGACCAGGGGCGATTTGGAACGGGCAGCGGGTGGAGCTTGCCAGATGGTAGATGGCGAGGGCTCTTGGAGATGGCGCAGTCCGAACATCCTTGAACGAACCTTCTTACATCCCGGGCCATGTTAGGCCACCAGAAACGATCTCTCAGCAGAGAGAGGGTAGCATTGGCCACTGGGTGGCCAGTGCCCAGAGAGGAGTGAGCTGAGTGAATAAGGGAGTGCGCTGGGTTCTGGCAACATATTGAAGTCCTGGTGGACAGCCTGGCGGAGTATTGGAGGAGACATTGGAGGAGGGGACAGAGTTCGAGGACCATTGGATGGGATTCACAATTACCTCCTTAGAGAGAATGGGTTCAGGTTCGTCACTGTTTTCCTCTGGTGTGTGGATGCGGGATAAGGCATCTGCATTGACATTCTTTGAACCAGGTCGGTAGGAAATGGAGAAATTGAAACGGGTAAAGAACAAAGCCCACCTGGCTTGGCGTGGGTTGAGTCTTTTGACGTCTCTAGGTTCTTATGGTCTGTTAGGACCGTAAACGGGTGCTGAGCTCCCTCTAACCAATGTCTCCACTCCTCGAGTGCCAGTTTAATGGCGAGGAGCTCGCGGTTACCGATATCGTAGTTCCTTTCCACCGGGCTGAGTTTACGGGAGTAGAAGGCACATGGATGGAGCTTGGCTGGAATCCCCTGCTGCTGAGATAACACTGCTCCAACACCAGTGGTAGAGGCGTCTACTTCGACTATGAAGGGTTTGTCAGGGTCAGGGTGAATGAGGAGCGGAGCGCTGGTAAAGGCTTCTTTTAGTTTAAGGAAGGATTCTGTGGCCAATGGGGACCAGGACAGTGTTTTAGGCTTGTTCCGTAGGAGATTAGTGAGAGGGCTGGCAATGGAACTGTAACTACGGATGAATCTCCTATAGAAGTTAGAGAAGCCTAGGAAACGTTGCAGTTCTTCGATGGTTGTAGGGATGGGCCAGTTCTTGATGGCAGCTACCTTCCCCTCATCCATCTTGATGCCATTGTGGTCGATGTTGTAACCACGGAACAGCACTGAGTCTTGATGGAACGAGCACTTCTCGGCTTTGAGGTAAAGATTGTGCTCCCTCAGGTGTTTAAGGACCTCCGCAACGTGGTGGCGATGTTCGGCCATGCTCCGGGAGTACACGAAGATGTCATCAATATAGAAGAGTACGAACTTGTGGAGAAACTCCCGGAGAACCTCGTGCATGAAATCCTGGAATACGGAGGGGACGTTGACCAGGCCATATGGCATAATGCAATATTCATAGTGCCCAGTAGGTGTCACAAATGCGGTCTTCCACTCGTCCCCCTCACGTATCCGGATGAGGTTATAGGCGCTGCGGAGTTCCAACTTGGTGAACACTTTGGCTCCGCGAAGGTGTTCTAGCGCTGCTGGGACGAGGGGAAGTGGATAGCGGAACTTTACAGTTATCTTATTCAGTGCTCTGTAATGCAAGGCCTTTAACCTCCGTCCTTCTTAGCCACAAAGAAGAAACTCGATGCAGCAGGGGATGTGGAAGGGCGGATGTAACCTTGTTGGAGAGCCTCCTCAATATACTCCTCCACGGCCTTCTGCTCAGGAATGGAGAGTGGGTATATTTTCCCATGGGTCACTGACTCACAAGCAGATCAATGGTGCAGTCCCATGGCCGATGTGGAGGCAGCTGTGAGGCTCTTTTGGGGCAAATTACGTAACTGAAGGGGCGTAGCAGGTTGGTATGTCAACTGACTGCTTTTCCACTGGGCTTTCGATGGAGGTAGAGCAGACTGGGATGAGCTTGGAGTCATGAGGATGAGGTATCTGAGGGAAACAGTCAGGAAAGCATCTTTCGCCCTACTTCAGGACTTCACTGGATTCCCAGGAGAGGATGGGATTATGCTGCACTAACCACGGATGCCCTAGAATGACATCAGCGGTGGAATCCTCCAAAACCAGAAGTTGGAGTGTCTCCTTATGTAGCTGACCGACCGTGAGCTGGAGAGGTCCGACACTTCGGCGCACATGTTTCCGACTGAGGGGCTTCCCAGTTATTGACTGGACCTGGTAGTTGGCTTGGGTGGTCGTGGTCAAGAGGCGGAGTTGACGACAGAGGGCACCTGATATGAAGTTCCCTGCTGAACCGGAGTCGAGGAGGGCATTGACTGAAATGGAAATGCCGGAGGCAGTAAGTAGAACTGAAGTGGAGAGTGGTTTTATTTTGACAATAGCAGGTTCAATGACACTCACCAAAGGTCTGGGAGGACAGATTGGGCACGTGGAGATTATGTGCCCCGAAGCTCCACAATAAAGGCACAATCCGAGTGTCAGGCGCCTCTGTCGCTCAGCCAGTGTGAGTCGGGTGGATTTGAGCTGCATGGGTTCAATATCTGGTTCTGGAGGGCTGATGTTCTCTGGTCGGTGGAAGTGAAAACGTTCTGGCCGTATTGGCCTTCCATGCATGACTTCATACGTGAAGCGACTCTGATAGACAGCTGGATGAAACGTTCGAGCCCGATGGTGTCGTCGTGAGCGGCGAGATAAAACCGCAGACTGGGTTCCAATCCCTGCCGATAGGTGGCGAGTAGCGAGCGCTCGTTCCAGCCAATGGAGTCAGCAAGAGTCCTGAATTTAAGAGCATAGTTGTTAATAGACATGGTACCTTGTCGAAGATGGTAGAGCTGTTCGCCCACTGCGGAATCTCCCACGGGTCTACCAAAAACTTCCTGGAAATGAGCGATGAAGGTATCTAGAGACTGAGTAACTGTACCAGCCTGAGCCCAGATGGTTTCGGCCCATTGGAGCGCTCGCCCAGTCAGCAGGGATATGATGAACGAGATCTTCGCTCTCTCGGTGGTATATAACTGCGGCTGCATCTCCAAGGCCAGCGAACACTGAAGGAGGAATCCGTTGCTCTCCTCCGCCAGACCAGAGAAATTCTGTATTCTTCATGACCATATTCTGCATTCCATTATCCTAAACTTAACAACTACAATGACTACCTTACAAGCTATTAATAAGCAGTAAATGAAGAGTTCATTGAGGCCAAAGTCATAGTTAATAGTGAATATGTGGTCCACACTCTAAAGTGTTAAAAAATAATTTAGGATACAAATGATTGGTTATTGTCCAGCAGTGTACTTAATGTGTTATTTTCTTCTGAATGACACTATTCCCTGTATGCACATGTTTCAAACACTACTTTATTTGCTATAGACAGAGGCAGAAGTGAATTCAGAGTTGAGAGTGAATGAGGCAGAAAGTTTCAGTGAGGCTTCAGAGGTAAAGATTATTTACAGCATTGTCTATGATAAGATATTTCTTTTAACATAGACTAATCAGACTAATGTATAATAGAACAGAACAGAATAAAGAAGTATGTGAATGTGCAAGTATCCATTACTGTGTGCCATGTACTGTACATACAACACACACAAAATACAATTTGAAATATGTAAACAATAGTACCTTTATGAGGACATCTTTGTAACTTATACTCAAAAAGGTGCACATTAGTACCAATATGTACCGTAATGTACAACTATGAAACTTTTTGGGGTAAATAAGGTACAAAGATGTCCTTTTAAGGGTACTGTCCCAGTGACAAGTTGTTGTATTTCTTTTTCTTTTTTCTCTCTTTCTTTCCTTCTGTTTTATAATCATATATAATAATATAATCGTGAAGCATATTAAGCAAAAAGGTATGATTAAAAATAAAACCTGTCAATTAGACAAGGATTAACTGAAAAAAAAAAACAGGTATAACACTAGACATTCCGCCCCCCCCACTTTTGAAATGATGGCTACACCCCTGGCTTGATGTATTTTTATTGTCTATTTTTCATTACCAAAATAACACTTATTTATTCAAAATAAGAGTTCATTCAGATGTCAGACCAATGTTTCAACACTTTACCAGAACAGAACAATAAAAACACACGTTTTAAATGTTGTTATAATTTTGTAAAAATGACTTCACCCAGGATTCGAACCCAAGGAGACAGCATTCCAGTCGAGCACACTAAACACTCCCCCAAATCACTTGGTGGACAAACTAACACAACATACCTTAAAACTTTGTAATCTAAATGGATGGAAAATTGTTATGCAATTGAATTACATAAAATATAAATTTAGACCGAAAAAATCTCATCCTGTCCCAATCCCACAAAAAAAAACTGGGGGAAAATCCCATCCCGTTACAATCCTGGAAGAATGACTCCCATTCCCTCCCACTCCCGTGTTGTTGTTGTTTGTTTTTTTTTACCAGTAAAAATAGAGTACAGATCGCAGCGTGTCCACCTTAGCTGAATAAAAATCCAAAATGTAGTTTTTGTTATTATATTGAACTGAAAGCCAGTTTAACAAATTCACAGTGTGCATTGTACACACATTAAATTTCATGTTAATCATCCATGCTAACACACACGTTTTCTGTTTGAATTTTTATAAAATATTAAATTTGAGACCTACACGGCAGAAAGCTCATCCTGTTTGCTTTAATTACTTTACAGAAGCGCAACGTTTCCTTGTAATTCTGAGTGCACACAAATAAACGTAGAGTCGAAAAATGTATTAGGCTACTTTTATCTGTATGATCAAAGATTATGGAGGTTTTAAGAGCAAGTGAGCCCACCGGGACCTGTCCTGCAGCGAGCACGCTATTCAGAATCCGAATCAGAATCAGAATGAGCTTTATTGCCAGGTATGTTTACACAGACAAGGAATTTGTTGTAGTGACAGAAGCTCCACAGTGCAAAGACAGCAACAAAGAAAGACAGCAACAGGTCAGGACACAGATAATAAAAGAATAATATACAAATATACAAATAGGCAATGTACAAAATAGCAAAAACACAATATATAATATAGACAACTATGTGTGTACAGGTCTGATATGGGCAAATTTGAAATGAAAAAATAAGTATGTGTGGTGAATAAATAATGTATAATAGAGTTGTGCGTTCCGCATTTATTGTCAAGTGTTCATGAGGTGTATTGACTGAGGGAAGAAACTGTTCCTGTGTCTGGTTGTTCTGGTGCTCAGAGCTCTGTAGCGTTGACCAGACGGTAACGGTTCAAAGAGGGAGTGTGCTGGATGAGAGGGGTCCAGAGTGATTTTACCAGCCCTTTTGCTCACTCTGGATAAGTACAGTTCTTGGAGAGTGGGGAGGGTTGTACCAATGATTCGCTCTGCAGTCCAGACTACCCTCTGAACAGTTTTCCTGTGGTATGCGATGTAATGTTTTATTCACAGCGAGGATTACTTGGTGCATGACAATTCCGCTTTAAAGCTTGCCATAATAATTCCTCTTTGCCACTCTGATCTCCTTTTCCAGTGTGTATTTGGCCTGTTTATACAAGACTTTATCCCCCTTCCTGTAAGCATCTTCTTTG
>JAFVLL020029091.1:0-15122 GCA_021397915.2 Tor tambroides | reverse complement strand
TGAGTGCCAAAACATTAGGCAGCTTTATGACTTTTCAGCTCAGTTGCATGGTTCATTGCATGTTTGCTTTTTCTTTTGGAAGTTAAATGTTTTAATTGCTTTGGCTTGGTGTTCTGTCTGTACAGAGTTGATAAAAAAAGAGACAAAATTGAGAGGAAAATACTGGACAGTCAGGAGAGAGCTTTCTGGGATGTGCACAGACCAGTGGTGAGTAAATGTATGTGTGTCTAAGTGCTGGACTAAGTCCGTGGAAGAACAATGCAGCTATTCTCTGTTCTTCTTCAGAATTATTCTTTGTTGTTCTCGAGTGTTTGAAGTTGTTCCCTCACAGAGGAATGACATAACAGTGTTGAAGCCCCCCTGAGTTAATGGAATCGCCTCCACTGTGCTTGAAGAATGGCTGGCTAGTCATAAAACTGAAACACACATTCTGAAAATCATATATCATTCATTTCCTTAGACAATATTCTGCAAAGTAAAAAGTGAAAATGTGCACTTGTCCCCTAAAGAGCTATTCCTGCCTGAGCTATCCTTTTAAAATTTCTGCTGTTTGATGTATCTTAATGTAGTTAATTCAGTTATACAAAATATTTTATGAATATTATAGTTTACTATTTTTAAACAAATTAGATTTATATATTTTATTTTGTTAGTTCATTTTTTTTTACTCAAAGAAGCACATTTTCAATATTTCCTATCAAAGCATTTTGCAACATAAAACTATGGTTTTATTATATTAATACTTTAAGAACTATTGTATTTTGGTATAAATGTTGTATGGTCATATTAAAAACACTAATATGTTAAAATGTTTAAATGTACTATGTAATCTATGGTAGTTATAGTTTTTAAATGTGTATGTTTCACAACCTGTAGTTTGTATACAGTGTGTAGAAATTATGATATTGTTATTATATTGATCTAATCAAGAAAGTCTAATCAAGCTATTCATGTTTTTACCCATTGTTTCTATAGTTTTATTACAAGTACAACTGTAGTAACTTAAGCTAATATGCAATTTCATTACATTTCTATGTTAAATAGTCACTTAAGAATATGTTTTTACAGTATTATTATTATTGCACCGGAGGTTTTGAGTGTCTATATGGTGAATCACCTGGTGTGTATTGCTTTATGACTTGTGTGTCTGTGAGCTGTTTGTTTTGAAGGAAGCAGCAATTTCTCCCTCAATTACACTAAGCTGATCCTTCTCATTAGCAATTTCATGCTAACTTGGCTTGATCTTTCAAGCTGACATGCAGTGGTGAGATGCTGCAGTTCTTGTCCATATTTAGCCAGTGCAGGTTCAAATAGGGTTTGAGGGTCTTGAGGCTGTTTGCACTCTCTCTCCAACATACATTAGAGACCTGGAACTAAAGTTCATCCTATATTGGAGTGTGGAAACATTGAGTCTAACCAGCAGGAAACCATTTGATTGACAGCTCCATGCCTTTTTAAAATATCATCTCAGTTTCCCAAAACAGGAGGGAGTTTTGCTGGTTAGGCGCACTGTGTCTGGTGGTTTACAGTCAAAGCAACACAGTTACCTGGCAACAATAAACTATAGGTCATCTAGAGAATTGACAGCTATATTGATGGTGTGTGTGTGTGTGTGTGTGTGTGTGTGTGTGTGTGTGTGTCTTTCAGCCAGGGTGTGTGAACACAACAGAAGTGGACATAAAGAAATCATCCAGAATGAAGAACCCTCACAAAACAAGAAAGGTGACACTAAACCCACTAGCACTGCAGGAAATCCAGCATTTAATCAAATTACTTAATTACTCAAATTAAGGTTTTAATATCCTAAACCATGTGACTAATCACTGGAGCAGTTATTCCACTCATTATACCATTGAACGTTTGCATTTGATGAATCAATCAACCGCTGAGCCAATCAGAAATCAATCCGCCAATCAGAGAGCCTCACAGAATCCAGCACCTTACCAATCCAGAACAGCTCACCTCAACAGTCACGCAGCTGCCCATGTGAAATCTCCAATCACTGATGCAATCAAACAGAAATCTCTTCTCTAATATCTGAGCCTGTTTTAAATTTATGTAAATTATTCTGATGATTTTCACAGTCTGTGTACGGCCTTCAGAATGACATTCGCAGCCATAGCCCCACCCACATACCTGCCCCCGAGGCCAAGCAACCAACCGAGGAAGAGCTTCGGGAACAGGTAACACCTGATTGGTTCTGTGTGTATATAGGCAGAGTATTTGAATTTAAGTTTTTGAATTTGAATTTTAAATGTATCTGAGTGTTCTGTTTGATAAGATGTCAATCAAGTCTCATTTTTACCCTTTGCTAGACTACAGGGATTTGTGTTAACATAATGACACATTTCTTTGTTAAACCTTTATGCTTCCTTTACGTATTTGATATGCTGTTTTGCTTTCAGTATCTGTTGTTCAGTTGTTTCCTTGTTACAGTGCAATCGTGGCCACGATGTACTAATTCCCTTGTTTTAGTTCAATTGTGACCACAGTTTAGCTTTTAGAACTCACCCATCCAAGACGTACGTAGATGGGTTTGTTTCTTTATCGGAAGATATCTGAAGAAATTTAGCAATACATCCCTTGCTCACCAGTAGATCCTCTGCAGTGAATAGGTGCTGTCAGAATGAGAGTCCAAACAGCTGATAAAAACATCACAATCCACAATTATTCCACATGGCTGCATGTTTGTAATTATATTTTTAACTTCAAATTGTTACTAGCCCAGTGAAAAAGACATCTTGTCTGAGTCAGGAGAGAAATATGCAGAGATCTAGCACTGTTTACAAGCAATTCTAAGTAAATATATTGGTGGATTGTTGGTAGTTGTCGGTGACAACATTTTTATTGGAGGAAGCGTTATTATGGATTGGTATTTTGGCCAGAAGCAATGGATTAAAGTTAAAACATTAATGATGGATTTGTTTCAAACACTCAGCTTTTCACATCACAAAACATTAATTGATGGACTCGATCAGTTTGAACTCTCATTCTAACGGCACCCATTCACTGCAGTTCATTGGTGAGCAAGTGATGTAATCTAAATTCATCTAAATCTGTTGAGATGAAGATACAAAATCATCAACATCTTGGATGGCCTGAGGGTGACTAAATTTTCAGCAATTTTTTTTTTTTTTTAATTTTGGGGTGAACTTTTTTAAACCCTATAAAACTGACCAGCCTAACCAGCTTGTCCAGGCTGGGTGACCAGCTATCTGTGTGGAAAACTGCCAATTTGAGGTTATCCATGGCTGTATTTGCCATCTGTTTTCACACACACACACATACCCACATACACTCACCTTGACTATTACCACTATTGTCTTTCCAGATCAAGTTTTGGCAAGCACAGTTAGACCGACATCGATTGAAAATGTCCAAAGTTGCAGAGAGGTAAGTCAGAGAGAGAGAGAGTGTCTGTGCTGTGATCGATCCACAGGTCTTCATTATTCTACAGTGCTTAAACATTTTCTTATCGACCACTTTAATGGTCTGTGTAGATATTACTCATGCTGACAAACATGTTTCTGTTTCTCATCCTCAAATTTACTCCCTCTATGAGATCAATGGCTCTATTAGAATGCCACAACATCTTGAAGATTTTAGTGCAACGTGAAATAAAACCGACTTGCAACAATCAGTAATGGATCAAAATATAAAATGTCCATCAGTGTTGGAGGTAGCAACTTACAAGCAATGTGTGCTATCTATACTGGACATGATCAGATTACATAATGTTTTCTTAAATGTACACTATAATATCTGTTTTTTTTTTTAAATATGTAATGCATGTAACCTATCTAATCATTTTGTGTACTAATATGTAATAATAAAATAGTTAAAAATAATTAAAAATAATACAAATTAACAAAAAAAACCTCTCCCATGCTAGGATTATATATATGGTGAACAATTACTGTATTGTTACATTATGTATGAAGTCTCTAATAAGCATATCCCATTTGTATATTTTTTGATTGCTAAAAAAATCAAATAAAAAGTTCAGAAAATATATATACTATTGCATGCAGGGGATAAACACTTATACACAGCAAAAACAGCATTTTCCAAAATGAAATGAAATTTAAATTTTTATCTTTGCATTACTTTACATAAAAACTACTACTAAGTTACTTTTTTAGAATGAGTTGCACAATAAAAAGTAAAACATTACACAACACCCATGTTTTTGCTTTCTTATTTATTGGTTACATTTGAATGGAAATAGTCACATGATTAGTATGTACATGTAAATGTGACAGTGTTTTTATGCTGTTTTACTAATTAATATCACCCTTTTTCTACCTCTCTTCTTTCCTCTTTTTTATCCCTTACTTTGTTTGTGATTTTCTTGTAGTTTGCTGAGTTATACTGAACAGTATTCAGACTATGACCCCTTCCTGTCCACTCCTGATCCATCCAACCCCTGGATATCAGATGACACAACGCTCTGGGAGATGGAGGCCAGGTCTGTTTCAGACACACACAATGATTATTATTATTGTCTTTACAGATAAATGTGTACTGTATGTATAATGTGTTGTGTATGTGTGAACAGTAAGGAACCCGGTCAGACTAGAGTTAGACGCTGGGGTTTTGGAATCGATGAGGTGTTGAAAGATCCCGTATCAAGGTTTCCACAAAAATATTAAGCAGCACAACTGTTTTCAACAGTGATAATAATAAAACTGCTTTCTGAGCACCAAATCAGAATATTAGAATGATTTCTGAAGAATCATGTGACACTGAAGACTGGAGTGCTAAAAACTCAGCTTTACCATCACAAAAATAAATGACATTTTAAAATATATAAAATATACGTTACTGTTTTTACTGTATTTTTAATCAAATAAATCTAGCCTTGGTGAGCATAAGAGACTTTAAAAAAAACTCCTACCAACGCCAAACTTTTAAAATACGTAACAGATATGGATACAAATATGAAACAGAGCTTATTATATTTTCTGTTTCACATCTGAGAGCTACAGTGGAAAACAAAAGATTTCCTCACACCAGAAACTTAGGAATAACATGACAGTGAATAAATGATAACAATTTTCTTTTTTGGGTGAACTTTCTGTATAATACAACCCCTTTGAAATTCAAGTTGTTTTGTGTTTGCTGTCATGAGGTGTCAATGTTAAAATAACCCTCCTGTACTACGGATACAAATTTGTGTAAATGACACACTGAAAGGAGTCATTTTCTGATGTTTTGTCTATTGTCTATCACTGGCCAATACTATTTAAAATCATTTGCCTTTCTCTTTGTTCTATTTGTTTTGTGTTTCAGGGAAAATCTCTGATATCGAAGAGGCTGCCTGCTGTCGTCCAATCTTGCTGAGCCTCAAACAATCCACCAAGGATGAGGACGCTGTCATCTTCATCTCTGTCGTCTGATTGGTCCAGATCCCAAATACCCTGGACAACGGACCAAATCACATGCATGTCCAAGAGACTGAATTTTTACATCAGTTTCTACTTGCTACTTGCTAGTTTCAGTTTTTAAGACAGTTAGACATGGACTTCTAATATTTGGGAAATGCAGCAATGTCTTTCAAAAGAGGAAAATGATCTTCTCCTCTCCTCTTCTGTCTGTCAGGACTGTCTCCAACTGTAGACCGATCAAATGATGTCAAAACCAGAAAATTTTAAGTCATAACCACAGTTAAATATAACAGCGTAGGCACATTGTGTAAAATCGAGAAGCTTTAGACAGAGATGATCTCTTCCTACTCACCTTTCATCTCTTTTTGCATTGATTTTATTGCACTATAAAGGATTTAGCACACGTTTGCTTATCGCACATGTGAAGTCGCATGGGATATATCTGAAAGCGACTGGTCTTGCAATCTGTCTCGTCGGTTCTTTGTTGGCTCCCTCCGTTTATTTTTTTATACCATGTGTAAACACTTTTACTTGAAGATGTATTAAAGTCAGTCCTTTATCTGAAAGTCATGCACTGATTTCTCTTTCACTGTGCAACCTGTACAGCTGTTCATTACTAGTCAGAGCCGTCATGCAGTGGTACAGCAAAGGAACGCAGGTATGAGTTTTGCATCATGTGCTCATCCCATTGACCATTACTGTCACTTTCCTGTCCAATATGAGGCCCAGATCAAACAGTACGACTCTACAATGCTATGAATTTAGATAATACTTGCTTGTTTTTATTATTCATTAATTTTATGCACACAGTGGTCAGAGAGCAGGACTTGATTTTAAATTAAAAAATTGTTAACTAATTTTTCAGTGTTATTTAATTTTGTTTTAAAAAGTAATAATTATTTATAATTATTTTTTTTTAATTATTTATAAAATATATATTATTAATATATTAATCATATATATTATCATTAATATATTTTATTATAATATTGTATTAAATAATATATAAATATCTTTAATTTAATTTTAAAAAATATCAAATTGATGGTCCTATTTTTTTTTAGCTTATGGTAATTTTGATCAGTTTTGTTTGTTTTAGCATATATATATATATATATGTGTGTGTGTGTGTGTGTATAATGAAAATGAAAAAAAAAGTGCTTGCATGTTGTCTACTCCCCAAATATTAACCAAAAAGTTGCTGTTGCGTTTCTAACCACTAGAGGGCAATGACTCCATCCACCAGGTCTTTTTCTTTAAGAGTCTTTGAGTTACTGTTTGTGTTTGATTATTTGGTCAGTTTGGTGAGAACAGCATTACATCTTGAGGTGCAGACTACCCATCCAACACTAACAGTCAGCTCTGAACAGAACAGTCTAGTTTGCTGCTATCAATACAGTAAGGAATTTAACATGATATCTGAGTACTTCAGTTACTTTAATTTCAGCCAGAATATTTGTGTGTATGCGTGTCTGAACAGTGTGTAAAATGTCTTTTTGGGCGTTTTCCTATGTTCTCCACACTAGTTATCCTGATTGTGCGTGTGTGTGCGTTTGAGAGAGAAGAAAAGGAACAAGAGAGGTATGTTATTCTTATTGTGGTCAAATGGAGATGAGTTCAAAACCACACAAACAACAGAATAGGAGAACGAATGACAGAATAAGCAAAGAAAACAAAAGGAGAACAGTCAGTCCTGTGTAACATCCCAAGCCAAATGAAGATTTATAGCACAGAAATTTCAACTTAAAATGATAAACTGTAGAGTGAAAGATTAATGATTTTGAGTCTGAAAGCTTTTGTCTTTTTTAGGCCACATAACACATCTGCTTTGTCTTGCCTTGATGTGCTGTCAAAACTTGTTTATAAAACCATTTTGTATTTGGAAAGACACTCGAGAAAAACCTTCAGGCAGGACCTCAATAAAGCCACAGTGAAAATTTCCAAAATGTTCCAGAAACCAAGCCCACACATTTTTGATCGAACCAATATAAATATATACAAAATGATCATCTGGATCAAACCCATGGGTATATTGAAGTATTTTATATATTTACAAAGATGTTTCACTGAAAACTGTGAGTACGTTAACTGCAGCAGTCAAGAGGGACGGGGTTAAACCAGGGATGCAAACTTGAGTGCTGCAGTTCAGGGAGCGAGAGAAGCAGAGAAACTGAGGAGAGAGAGAAAGAGAGACTATATGTTTTCAGGACTGGTTGATTAACAGTGGGCTTCTGGGGGAGGTATCAGAGAGTGCTAGACCAAAAGAGAGGGAGGGAGAGAAAGAGAGAGAGAGAGGTGTAGATGAATCTTTCTGTAACTTGTGTGCAACTGATGATTTTCCTTCTGCTCTCTTCACACTCACTTCTCTTTGGAGAGCCACTGGGATGTGACAGTAAATCAGAGAGAAGATGATTCAAAGACTCACCGGGAAGGACTCTTGCTGGATGCCACATAAATGAGTGAAACTGGGGAACTATGAGCCATAAAGCGTGACTGCTTCAGTTTGGCCTCTGCAGAGCTGGACTCAAACAGGAAAGGCTGGTGGAGACGCACACGCCACAATCTTCAGGAGAGCTTCGAGAAAGGTTCTGTACTTCTGATGGATATCCACGCTGCTTCTCTACATCTGGAGCTCTGAGGCTTGGCCGATCTCTGACCTGCTGCTTGACCTTTGACCTCTGAGTGACCTCTCAAGGAATCACAGCAATAAAACGTGACTCGGAACTCTAGATCTACAGGTACACTCTAAAAGAAAGATTCTTTAATGAATTCATTAGTTCTATTTAGAATCTAGTATATATGCTCTTAAAAATAAAGGTTCCAAAAGGGGGTTTTTTTGCAGCAGTGCCATAGAAGAACCACTTTTGCTTCACCAATGGACCTTTCAGTGAATAGTTCATTAAAAAAGACATTTTTTTTTAGTCTAATGAACATTTTAATAATCTGAAGAATTGTTTTCCATTATAAGAACATTTTTTGCAATGGGAAGGTTCCATGAACGTTAAAGCTTCCATAGATGCCAATGAAGAACCTTTATTTTTAAGAGTGTAAATAAATTTTTATGCTGGAATGGTTCTTTAATTCTTCATAGAACCTTAATGAACCCCGGTGCTTTTTTTAGAACCATTTCCTTCTCTAAATCATTTACTGATGTTATTATTTAGTGTTTTGTAAGCATTTCTTCATTATCTAATGTAATGGAACCGATACTGTTTATCATGGAGAACTGCTATTGAGAGCAGAGTCTGACAGTGAATGTTTAATGATGGGGACATGTGCATGAGAGAACGTGTGAGGTTGTGTGACAGTATTGGCTTCGGTCTTGCTCATGCGTGTGTGTTTGCGACTGAAATGCATGATTGGCATTATAAAGAAGTGTATGGAAAAGGATCAGCTGCAGCTCAGTTCAAAGTGGTGACTGCCCCTCAGAGCGCATTAAACCGGGCGGATTTGAGCCTGACAGCCTTTGAGTTTCCCAGTGACCTTCTAATTCCCCACCACTCCTTCATAAACCAGTACTATTGAGAATGATGGCAATGTGTGTGCCTATGATTGAGGGCTAGAGTGTAGTTATAATTATGATTAGGGTAGGGTTTGGTGAAGGTTAATGTTATGGAAGGTTTATGCTATTATAATAAGATTAGGTTAGGATTCATTTGTTGTAACTGTAATTATCCTACATTAACAGCAGTAGATGGGAAATACTTGAGAATGATAGACTTGACTGTGTGTTGTGTGTGTATTTGATGGAGCTGAAGTCAGACTCAAAGCATTGTGACGACAGCCATCAGAGAATTCAGTCACTGATATGGTTGAACTGTTCAACCACACTTCAAACCTCAGCTATGTATTGTAACATGAGTCTGACCCAGCAGTCCCAAACCACAGATATTCCATCTACTCTCACTGATACAGATACCCATATACCACATGTTGACAAATCACACCGTGGAAGCACCTCATACTCTATCTTTAGCTGAAGTCTAATCTAGATTCATCTGGAGTTTGTACAGTCTTACTTTATCCTAAATGCACTTTGGCTCTTTGTTGATGGCCACTTGTCTTTAGTCTCTGGTACAAAGTAATACTCAAAGGATAGCATTCATGTTCTTGTGTTCAGCACACCATGTTCTCATGGTAGAACATCCTAGTTGTTGTGGTGTAGAATAACAAAGGAAAATGGACATGAAAAAATTAACTGTTGAATTTTCTTTCTTTCTTTTTGGAGTGACTATATATAGATGTTTTAAAAAAAACAACTGGAAGTGGAAGTAATATTAGAAGCAACTTTTGACAGTTGTTGTGTGGTGGAGTTTAATTCATGCTGCCATTTCTAGGTGTTTACTCAGGAATGCACCTGGCAACCGGTGGGCGAAAGCTGTCATTATCGTAATCTTTCCAATATATTCTATATAGAGATATGTGCCCACTGGTCACTAAAGTTGTCATCTTTACATTAAAAATACACTTAAAATTGTAGACATTTGTACAGTACGTTCAAATGAAAATGTTCAAATTAGAAAACGTCTAAGGGAAAAAAATCTGAACATTAATAGGTTTAATCTGGGCTTCAGGGCAGATGTAGTCTTGACATGTTTAAAAAACATTAAAATGTTTCTTGAATCAGAAATGACACCTTCTGGAATTGTGACTTTTGGTGTGATGATGGCTGAAGAAATGTAATTAGGATGTTAGAGCTTTTCATGTTTCTGAACTGTAATGTTAAAGCTGAAGTAAATTTTCATTAAAATGCTTTTTCTATCCCAGCTTAACATGCAGAGACAGCTAAAGTAAGCCATGTGCAGGTTAATTCACCTCAAAAGTGTGAAGAGCTAGATGTAATCCAAACATTGTTCCATTTGACCAACAAACAGCAGAAGGGAATGTGCTTGAGGAAATTTGTTTGAATGCAGTCATTATTTTGGAAACACACTTCAGCTCATATGTGTGTGTATGTTGCATAAGTATTCCATAAAGAGATTGTCTTGTGGCAGAGGGAGGTACATAATTGCTGTGATGATAACTCCTGTCAAATTCATAATTTTGTGGCGCCAGTTAGTGTTTATGCGTGCGATGATGTTTGTGTGTTTTAATGTGTGTATGGGTGTGAGATAGAGAGAGAGCTTCGGGGTTTGACATGTGGCTTCGTGTGACTGTTGTTTTGGGTTGGAGATGTTGTGGAAGTGTGAGGGAAGGCTCGCTGTGGGTTTTGACAGTGGTCGGTCAAATGCTGGTATCACTGGCTGTGTATGCTGGCTTCTGCTCAATGAGAGATGCTGGTACTTGTGGTTTGGTTGTTTTACGCTACACTGATTCTCTTACATCAGTCATTCGGCTCCAACTGTTTTTAGCAGCTGTGTTCTGTGGGAACAAGATCTGCAAGAAAGTTTCAATGTAAAATAGCAGTTTAGGGTGAAACACAAAGCATTCAGGAAATTAGAAAAGTGCTTAATGTATCATATCAATCATATTACTTATTTATTTTTGTTCATTTTTTCATTGTCATGCACATTATGGAAATTTTATTCTATGAGTAACAGTGCCATGTTAAATACTACCAGGATTTTTCAAAATGTAACAGTATGGACTGGGCCAGGGGTGTGCAATCCTTTTCCTGGAGAGTCCAACATCCTGTAGAGTTTAGCTCCAACCAGCTCCAACACACTTGCCTGGGCATTTCTAGTGAGTCTGTGCTTAATTAGGGCTGGAACTATACTCTGAAGGACAGTAGCCATCCAGGAACAGGTTTGGACACCCCTGGACTAGACCATTTAGTGGCATCGTAGATTGTTGGTACCACTGTCACCTCAGGGAGGGTCCTAGGAAATCCCAGGTTTCTGTGTGGAGTTTGCACATTCTCCCATGACCCTACATAAGATAAGTTGTTTGAAGAATGGATGGATGAATAGCTAGGCCATTTACAAAATACTATAAAAAGTTATTATAGCACAATATTGCATTATTATATTTTTCTGGCACCTTATTTGCTATTAATTAATTTGCTTCCTACTGATTGATGTGATTGATTCTTAAGTCTTGATCATAATAATATAATATTTTATAAACGATTGAACAGATGACCTGAGTGGTAAACTTTTGGTATGCGATGTAAACCACAAACACTTTACTAAAAGGTAATATTAGTTCATGTATTTGGATGTGAAGAGTATTTATTTATTTAAATTACATTTACATTTAGTCATTTAGCAGACGCTTTTATCCAAAGCGACTTACAAATGAGGACAATGGAAGCAATCAAAATCAACCAAACGGCAATGATATGCAAGTGCTATAATAAGTCTCAGTTAGCTTAACGCAGTACGCATAGCAAGGTTTTTTTTTTAATTATATAAAAAATAAAAAGAAAACAGATGGAATAGAAAAAGAATAGAGAAAGTTAGTGTTAGAGGCCTTCTTTGGTTTTGTAAATTGTATAATAAAAAAAAGAAAACAGATAGAATACCAAAAGATTAGAAAAGCTAGTGTTAGTTTTTTTTTAAAGAAAACAAGCAGTTAGTAAATTAATATAGTGCAAGTCTAAAAGGGATATATATATATATATATATATATATACACACACACACACACATACACACACACAGTATATAGGGATATATATATATATATATATATATAGGGATATTTATATTTATAAATATTAACTTATATTATTGCATTAACTGATGTTAAATTGAACTTTATTGTAAACTGTTGGCAAATAATTCTAGGTGAAGTAAATGAGCATATTTATTTATTAAATAAAATCATAACCATTTATTAATGCTGCAGTATAACAGTACTGTAGGGATTATACTATTATCATAACAAAATAAATAAACAAGAGCTATCAGCACAATTGTGCTATATCACTGTGAAGTCACAGTATACTATATATTTCAATTATAATAAAGTGTGAAAATACTAGTATAAAAACCGCAGTAAAAGGTCCAGTAACTGCAGTCAAGTTTATGCTGTAAATTCATGCTATTTTTTACAGTGTGGATGATCTGTCCTTGACTTTCTCACATACACAGACAGATGGGGGAGAGATAGAAGGTTTTGTGTTTATTTTCTTGCATATGTTCCAACTAGACACTGTCATTATCTCCAAACCACAATTTTTCTCAGGGGAGATTTATAGCCCCTCTGTCTGTGTACATCTGTGTGTGTGTGTGTGTGTGTGTGTGTGTGATTCACGTTCTCGATCTAAAATGTGTTTCAGGTATAGACAAGTGAGCTTGGTGGTGTGTTTGTGTATGTATGTCACAGACAGTCCTCTGAGTCACTGTCACATCCTGGCATTCCCTGTCTCTTCACACATAATCTTGAGCTACCAGTAAATCGAGCCTTCTATTCAGCCTGTGGTCATCTGAAGGAGAGAAACCCAAAGCTGCTAAACTTTCAACATCCTGATCTAATAATGTTCACATGGTGCTCTCCCCACTGTTTACATGTCCCCTGCATATCTCACCACCGGCATAAGCAAAGCCCTCATTATTTAACCCTGCCTCAGCAGAGACATAAAGGCCACTTCCTCGTAACTTCATGACTTCTGTAGCGTTCCCTTTTGATGGGCGGCCCTGTTTATTTGCATGAGCATTCTGGGGCTGGTGTAAAAGTAAACAGCATTAATGGCTGCCGGCGACACTGACGGAGGGAGATACGGATGATTAATCCATTCCCTTCTGCCACTGTGTGAGTCACAGTTAACTGTAGCCTCAGAAGTAACCGATTCTCCCCAGTAACCCAGATTTATAGAGCTTAAAGAGACACAAAATATTATAATTGTGTGGTTTTTTGGGGTTTTTTTTTAACTCATCCTTGTGTTGTTTCAAAAAATAAATTTTGAAGACTGTGCTGGTCACTCTTTTCCATTCAGTAACAAAGAATCTGGGCTGGTGCTTTCAAGCTTCAAAAAGGAGCAAAAGCACCATAAAATATATTTAAAAAATACAAATAAATCAATTACAGTATAACACGTATTTGATGTCTTACAATAGTCATACAATAGCTTTATGTGAGAAATAGACATATTGAACTTACTGAACTCCAGTAAGCTGCAATTACTGAGTGAGTAAATTGAACTGAAGAATCATCACTAAAAAAATTTGACTCAAGAACAGTTTGTTCATGAATCAGAGCTCTTGAACTCTTATGAATATTCAAATATTTTCAGTGAAAAAGACCTTAATCTGTTTCTCTCACAAAGCCATATTATGGCTTCAGAAGACTTTGAATGTGGTGGTTTGAATCACTTTTCAAGCTTGAAAGCTTCAGTCCAGAAAGTGGTACAGATTTGGAATGACGTGAGAATGAGTAAATTATAAATTTTAATTTTTGAATGAATGATTCCTGAAATGAAATCAAAAGGTACAGTACCTCTTATTGAAAAAAAAATTAAATGTTTAAACATAAACCTGACTGATCAAGATTGTGTTATGTCTGTGCGTGTTTGGTCTTTTAGACAAAGTTTCACATTTTCTTGACTTGAATGTTGCTCAACTTTTCTTTTTTTATCATGTGAAAAAGATTGTAATAGTTCTTTATGTAACTTTCTGGTGTTGTTTATCTCCAAGCTTTCTGTGAGCTCTGCTGGTTGGTTTGTCCTGAAAAACATCCAAATCCTTTAAAAAGCCTCTGGGACATAAAAACAAACTAAAGACTTTGTCTTTTAAATACATGAAATACAACTGTGCCTTATTCCCAATCTACCTAGCAGACAAGATGAAAGAGGTTGTTGGCAATGAGAGGAGAGAGAACATGAATGAAACAGACAATGCCAGTGGTTGTAGAGTATCAGAAATGTCAGAGGTTATCAGAGGGTTATCTAAAGCTAAACTGACAGAGGGCGCCATGATAAACAAGATTGAGAGTTCAGACCAAAGACAGGGTTTAACTTTATCAGCATTACATAAGAACCACTGCTTTTTAAGAATAGACAAAGTGCTGTAAAACTGCTATCGTGTTATCACTGTGGTGGTGTAGATATGTCATGATAAACTGTGGATATGCATGTTAACACCTCATGATAAATCATTTGCAGTACCTTGGGATAACTTGTAATATCTGATACCATCACGTTTTGTAAGGGTAAATTACAAGTAACGAGTAGGCTACATTTGAGTTTTTACAAGTAATGAGAACAAGACTGAGAACCGGTTTTTATTCACAATCGTTTCCATGTTTTAAGAATGACCCTCTGTAAGTGCTTTCACATTTCGCCTTGCCGGGAATGACTCACATATGAGCAGATTATTTTAGTGAATCAAAAACATACAGCACGAATAGTGTAGTCCAACTCCCGAACGAATGAATCTTATGAGTGGGTTCTTTTTAGTGAATCAAAAACTTACAGTGTGAACAGTGTAGTCTGACTCCAGAATGAATGAACGAATCTTTATTTATTTAGTTAGTTAGTTAGTTTGTGTGTGTGTGTGTGTGTGTGTGCGCGAAGAGCTTGCCAACATTGCATGCCAACGTTGAATCTGGGCAGGGGAATGAATCCCATTTCCCAGGAATCTTGAGAGGGGTCTGTCTGCAGACTGCAAGAGAGGGGCGTAACAGGAAGGGTACTTGTAGCAGGGGGCGTTACTTGAAGTTGTCCAAATCAACCAGAACCACTACAGGAAGGGGGCGTTAGTTGTAGCAGGGGGCGTTACTTGAAGCTTGAAGTTGTCCAATGAGATGTTGTCGGCAAGATGGCCGCTCGTATAGATTTTCTACCTATTAGATTGT